>BQNB010019575.1:0-66648 GCA_026074375.1 Tanacetum coccineum | reverse complement strand
TCAATAACTAGTTATATAATTTTTAACAACACTTGTAGTATATCAAAAATAGTATTTTCCATAGTTCTAACATATTTGTAACATAGTTTTACCATGTGTATATAATTGCTTGATTATGTATACACCTTGTTTTCTTTGCAAACTTTATAAATATAAACTAGATGTATAAATGTAAGTAAATAAAATAAAGTGTAGAGTTTTTGTGTGAACCTTGAGTGTAAAATGAGGATGATGAGCACAACTAACCCTATGTAAACCATAACTTATTTTTATAACCCTTGCTTCCAAAATAGAAACCCTAACTTGTAAACCAACTTGGAACACCTTAGATTAAACCCTTAATCAACCTTGTATACTTGTAATATTTTAGAAATGGAAGCTATGATATTTTCTTGGGAGCTTATTTGAGTCGTGGGCTTATGAATGAGGGAAAGAAAGATTTTGTCAAATTTTGTAAGTGTTAGAAATGAGAGTGTGTAGGAACTAGTTGCTTGCATTCTATTTGTATGTAAAGTATCTATGACAAAACCATGAAATCAAGGAAGTGGGGTGGGGCATGGCATTGTAAGTGGATTGGTAAGGTTTTGTTGCTTGTTGTCATAGATTGTAAGAGGAGTTGCTAACTTGTGTAAGAAAGTAGCTAGTGAAATGATAATAAGCACATGGTTTAATCCTTTGTAAAATTTTGTATCATTTTGGTGTTGTGTTGAAGCTAAACTGGACCTAAGATGGTTTTGGTGTAGAATTTTATAAATTTTGAGTATTGGGTATAATTGTGGGTATTTGATTAAGTGTAGATAGGTAGAATAATTTATATGCATGCAAAAAGGTTCCAAATTGCAAAACGTAGACGTTTTACGTAACGTATAAAAAAAATATGAAAAGTTATAAATTATCTTCGCCAAAATAATATAACACTTGTTTGACGTAAAATTTTATTTGTTTGATGCCGGTTTACGTTGATTGATGACTTTTGGTTTACGCGATTTAATTTAACGGTTGAAATTAAAAGTAAATGCGTAAAAGCTCAAAATAAATAATTGAGAGTTTATTGACGTAAAATGACCTGGAATTACGAGTTGTTACAGTTGAAGGGTCATGTTTTCGAATTTGTAGATTTTGTATGATGCTTAGAATGTGGTATGTGACATGATTTATTTCATAATGTTTGTTTAAACTTTGTCCCGTATTTTAAAAGGTAACATGTGTTCATAGTTGTTGGTTTTATGGAAATTGGATAGTTTGCAAACTGTAACCACCATTTGATTATGACTTTGCCATGAACTCGCGTTTTCCGTGTCTTAGGACTTTGCTTGCAAAAAATGAATTTGACATTGTTTGCAAACTATAACCACCATTTGATATCATGCTTAATCTGCTATATATTCCTTATGCTTGCCGTTTAATGTTACAACTTTGGCCTTATTAATATGTAGTATCTTATTAATGTACTTATGTGATTACATATACGTGATGTAAATGTTCAAAAAATGGTCCTATAAAATGAGGTGTGGTATAATAACCCCATGTCGTATATGAAGCGTCGAAAAGAGAAACGAGAAACAAAGGATGAAAAAAAGGAGTGTGAACGCCGCCAGATATCGTTGGAAAAAAATAGCAGTTGCTGTGATATCCAAAGAACTTCAAAATGATGAAAATGAATACCAAGTTGACGCAGATGATATTGAAATTTTTTCTTATGACGATTTGTATTTGGCATACTCTTCTGAGGACTCGCATAGATTTCCTCTTTAAACTATGCGTTAATATGTGTTTGAAACATGTGTACATGAATGTTGATTATCAGTTTCACTCATTTTTGTCACTTGCAAATGCACTTGCAGTTGTTTCCATTAAGATATCATATACTCATTGCATTTTATGTCAAACATATGCGGCTATTGTATTCGTTATTGGATATGATGAAACATGAGATATGTCATATATTAATAAACAGATATTAGGCTCTCCAGCAACGCGCAGTCCCCTAATACCTCGTTATTTACAAATGATGCGGGTCTTGCGAACTCGCAAAGATTTTACAATCCCCTAGGCAGAGTACCTAATCGTTGCAGTGTAGTATAACAAGGACTCGGGGGTTGTTATCGTTCTCTAGGGGAATAGCGTGTGAAGGCTCGAACTAAACCTAACTAAGATCTAAAAGGTTGGAAGAAGATTATCTTGTATTTTTATATTTTATAGAAAGCAAGTAAAATTCTGGTTTTAAGAGGGTTTTGGTTTTAAAACTAATTAAACTAATATTTAATCTAAACTACTTTGGTGGGAACTCGTATGATAAACAAACGTATTTACTTAATCATGCACTAATCCTCAGGTTGCTTCTCCTAATCCTTTTGCTTTGTCACACTTGTGATGATATGTGTAAGTATTTCCTAGGTCATGAACAGATTACACGAATCTGCCGTCTATGTAATATTCCGTTAAGGCAACGCACATGTAAGGTAGTATGAAGACTATTACAAGGCCCCAAAGAGTAGATTACATTAATTAAAACACTTAAAAGGGATCAACCATATTAGGGGTAATGTAGTATAAAGACTGTTATCGATGGTATCCTTTCTACACACTCGCGATTCCCTAGACGTCTATGCTAATGTAATATTTTATAGCTAGTTTTCTAGAGCCTAACGCGCACATCCATCACAAGAAGCAACATTAAAATGATCTACAAACTAAGTTTCATGTAATCATAAGTAAATACTAATGGATCTAGCCTCGCATGTTAAAGAAAAGCGAAGAACATAAATTAATCAAACAACACATAGACATATTGAAAGATTAAAGGATAAATGACTTCACTTGATTAAAACATGAGTTAAAGGGTGATACAAGAGGGGTTTTAGGCCCTAAAATCAACCCTAAACGCTGCTACACTCGAACCCTAATAATAATAATCGTTTCGTCAAAGTTATACACAAGTTCCACCTTAAAACCCTAAAATCGAGTTTGTATATATAGGAAATAGGCCGCGACGGCGTCGCAAGATTTTTGACGCCGTCGCTTTGCCGAATCTTCTAGGGTTTCTTTTGAGGCAGTTACATCCTGACGCTATCACAAATTTCTTGACGCCGTCTCTTGTAGGTTTTGACGGCGTCGCTAGGAATTGCGATGCCGTCTCCAGGCACTGTATGCCTATTCTTGAAACCACTTCATGTAAAGTTGCAATCTTGTCTTGTATCTTTCCAAATTGAGTCCAACTCACGTGTATATCCTCCAAAAGCTTCCCAAATGCTAAAAACACAAAAAGAAATGACTAAGCACATATTTTGGGCATATTTGCATGATTTAGGGGGTTAAATAACCTCAAAAAAGTGTATAAAATAACACCTCATCAAATAAACCTACACTTGGCATTTGCTTGTCCTCAGGTAAATAGGCTTTTTTACCTAGACAATAGCAATATCAGGGGCATTTAACTTACTTTTTAAAGATAATTTACAACACAACCAATTAGACCTCGTGATTAAAAGCATGGAAAATATATACTAACACCTCACAATAAGTGTTTGGATTCTCTCTATCTCTCGGGTGTATAATGAATTATAACAATATAGGAAACGGAAAATTAACACTCATTACCTGTCGTAGAATATAAATTACCATAGGCTAGGTAAAGGATCAAAAACCTCCACCGCAATGGCGTAAGCACCTAGGAATTACTATCAAAGAGGTCTTTAAGGGGTTGTGGCTTAAGGGTGTAAGTTAAAACAGAAACGGATGAGATATATTTAGGTGAATTTGGGGTGGTGGTGAGTTAATTAAAATACAAGAATACATGTGGGTGCTGCTAAGCCAAGACTCGATCACACTAGGACTAAGATATACAAACTTTACATCGAACTATCTGATATAAACATGAACATAAGCAAAATGACAGCCCGTACATCTTTTTTTCTTTCTTTTTTTTATATACAGTTTTTTCGATTCTTTTTTTCTTCTTTTTATATATACATTTTTTCGTACACTTTTGCCCTGTCATTTGTTGAAACATAACAATACATGACTTGGGGTTTATAAACATACCCCTACACTTGAGTTTTAGAACTCATAATTACAAACTAATTAATGACCCAAATTGAAAGGATTAAAATAACATAGAGTGTATTAAGCACGTCTGGGGGTAATAATTTTGTCTTTCTTCCCCATTTTCTCCATAAAATAAAAACTAGCATGAATCCTAATCGTCCCAAAACTGTATACACTAATCAAAGACTCGACTTAGCAACTACTCAAGCAAATAATTAACTGGGTTTTACAATAATGTACTGAAAGCGAGTACATACAAGGAAGGCTAAGGTGATTTGGGTGTAACATTTGGTGTGGGTTTAAAAAATATTCTTTATTAATAATCTGGAATCCACCAGAAATTACAAGAACCGCAAAAAGGATAGGCTCAGAGGGGTGTACTAGGGGTATCTTGCACTAAAAATGAGTGCGAAGCAAGGGTGTGGGGTAGTTATATGGTCGGGGAGACCATCATAACAAATACAGGTTTAAAACAGGATTTATCCTAGTGCCTCTTATCATTTAGCAAATCCTAATCACACGAATGCGATCTGACTAGCGGTCTCAGGATGAATCACAAAAACAAGTTCTAGAATTTAATATACTACCTGTACACTCTCATATAGTTTTAACCGATACTAAAGCTCTAGAAAAAGCGACAAAACCACATATGCATGATCAAATCCATGAACGCGACACATGTGATTGCTCATTCCTTAACTCGAGCAAGCTAAAGGTGAAACTATCTTAGGTATCAAAAATGGATACCTGAATTCCTATTGATATAGGGGTGAACCTCACACTTTTGGGGTAGAATTTTTAGAGTGGTAGGGTTTTTGTGCTAGTCATATACTTCATATCCATGAGACACTAATAATACTCGGTTTTCATCGGTAGGTGCAAGAAAAAAAATTTGTGTCAAAATTACCTTCTACGCTATGTTTCGGTATATTACACATCATTTTAACGACAAAGCAAATGCAATTGAAAGAATAATTTCTAAGGCTTATTCCCCCTACACTTATTTTGAACATTGCCCCCAATGTTCTTAAAAGTACCCGAATAAACGAATAAAGGGAAAGAAAAAGGAAAAGAAACTAGTACTCCCTTGGTTTTGCTCAATAATGAAGAAGAAACAAATGATAAGCTGGTTAAATCGTCATCCAAGAATCGTCCATATGAAACTCCGAAGAACTCCAAAGCTTATCATCATCAAATATAACCTGCAAATCAAAGACAAGAAACAACTATACCTAGCGTAAAATTAGCGGGATAATAAAATACAACTTAAGCGGGTTTTGACACTACAAAAGTGGTTAAGATAGGATGATTGTGCTAGATGAAATCGTGGTTTTCTGCAAGTTTTAGGAAAATTACAAACTCTAGAAATTATACAAAATTAATTTTTCAAAAATAATAAAAATTTGAATTTTCACAGTTCTGGAGACTTGACGCCACTGGGAAAAATCCTGACGCCATCAGGAAAAATCCTGACGCCGTCTGCAAACATTGTGAAGATTTCACATTTGTTTTCTTAAAAAAATTTCTGCACGCAATTCCTATTAGTTATTTCCTAGAAAAATACTGCATAAACCACGAAAATTATTAGCACAACATATAACTCTAACAAACATGACACAAGACGCGAATTAATCTAAATAATTTATTTTATATGTTTGAAATGGTTCTTATAAACCGGATGTTTTCTCCTACACTTATTTGAAGCAAGATACCTTTGATTATAATTAAGACGAAGTTAAAAACAAAACAAAGCATGATCACAAATCATTCAAACATAATAAAACAAACAATAAAGAATTAAAACACACGACACTCCTAAAATGCGAGAAAATAAATGGATTGGGTTGCCTCCCAATAAGCGCTTTTTTTTATTTAACGAGTCTTGTGGCTAGAATCGGAGTCACACTCCTTACGTGACTCTTCCTTCGTTCCTTACTTCACAGCCTTCTTTTTTTGAATGCAAAAGATTCATCTTTAAACACTTTACTCCTCCATTCGTTAAACTTCATCTCTTTCTCTTGGTGGAGTTTGATTCTTTCCTCCCACTCCAAGATAAGCTTACTCACGGTGCTAGTGGGGGTTACGGGGTCTATGTCATTCTCGGCTTCCTCCTTGATTTTACAAAGGAAATCAAGGATCTTATGAAAGTTTACCCTATTCTTGCCAGATCTTAAGGTTATTACCCCTTTGTCAACCCTAATTCCGGCCTTTTCCGTCATTAAAATGGTGTTCCTAGGATGAAGGGTCTTCTCTTATCTTCCTTAATATCCAAGATCACGAAATCCATGGGATATACAAAATCGGCTATTTCAACCAACACATCCTTGGCTATTCCTATTGGGTAGATATACGAGTGGCTAGCTAGGGAGAGTCTAATGTCGGTTCCTACAAGCTCTTTGTCTGTTAGTATATTGTAGAGGGAAAGGGGCATAATGTTCACATCGGATCCTTGGTCGACTAAGGGATCCATGTATTTTAATCCTCCTATGTTACATGGTATCACAAAATTACCTCTCATATCCTCTTTTTTGGATATCTTTTTTCTTAAGCATTGCGTTGTGTATAGGCCCTATGGGTAACGGATCATAAGCCTTACGCTCTATCTTACCTAATTGCACTGCCAGCAGAGAGTCGTTAAATCTTTCATTTTCTACGAGACCCTCGATTAATTCCTTATTAATTTTATGTTTAAGGTAAAATCCTACGGGTTGTGACCTAGGCATCTCCACTAGTTCTTCTACTTTTTCTCCCATGAGTCCTCCATTCATACTCCTAACCGGCTCATCATTAGTCCCGTCTTCCACTTCCTCCTTCTCATCAACTTCCTCAATAGGCTCTACTACATTTGATTTTTTATGTTCTACGGCGTTTTTATTAACAACCTCGTTGTTTTTGATACTCTTCTCTTCTTTTATTTTAATAAAGGAGATAGAATTAACGTGCTTAGTGACGGGGTGTCTAGCCTCTTCTCTAACTAATACTTTCTCCGAGGCCCTGCTTGATGTAAGCTCTCTTAGAAGTCCAAACATTTCTGCCATTCTACCGTTGATTTACTCTCTTTGATTAAGGATGGCTTCTTCGAACCGTTCCATCCTTTCTGTATGTGCCGCAATGTAGCCTTGTACTCGAGCTTTGAAACCGGGTTCAAGCGTTTGGTGTTGGGGGTCCGGATAGGCACGTTTTTGAAAAGTGAAATTTTTTTCCTTGGTGGCTCGTTGAAGTTTTTTGAGCGTGGGTTTGAAGAAATCACCTTGGCGTATGCTTGAGGTACGTGCGTTGAGCTTATTTCAGTTATTGTCCTTGATCCTTTCAGCAAGTAGCTAATTTGGTCTTCAAGCTTAAGAAGTCGTCGATCGGGCATTTTTAATGTATCTTGAGGTAAGGAAATTGCCTTTACCGATTTTGTGAAGTCTTTTGGATCATTCCAGCCCTCATGGTCGTAAAGAGCAAGATTATCTATGATTTCCCAAGATTCTTCGGCGTTCCTATCGCGAAGCTTGCTGCTGGCGGCGAGGTCAATTTCACTCTTAAGATGAAAAGAGACATGATCGTAGAAAATTTGGATTTTGAGCCAAAAATCGACGCCATGATGAGGGACTTTTTGGAGTAAGTCCTTGAAACGAGCCCATGCTTCAGAGAGAGATTCACCCTGACGTTGTTAGAACATCAAGATGTCATTTCAAAGTTTAGAAGTCCTTCCTGATGGAAAGAATTAAGCAAGGAAACGAGTAGTAAGATCCTCCCAATTAGAGATGGATCCTGCTAGAAAACGTTCAAGCTAAGTGCTAGCTTGATCGCGAAGGGAAAATTGAAATAAACGCAGGCACGTCCTTTCCCTGTTTGCAACATCAAGGTTAAGTGAGTTCATAAGTTTTAGAAAACCCTTAAGATGTTGGTTTGGATCCTTAGACCGAAGTCCGTGGAAAGAGCATCCATTTTGCACCAACCGGATGGTGTCGGATTGTAGAGGTACCACATTGTTCCCATCAGGGAGCTCAATGGTGTTTCAATAGCCCTCGTGGCTAGGTCTAGAAGAGTCTCCTAAGGTACAAACAGGATTTTCGTTTTCCATGGAGGTTAATGAAAAATATTTACAAAACAAATGACACAAAGAAAATATAGACTAAAGAAAGCTAATTGACAGAAAATTAAAATCTCACTTGATAGGAATCAAGTGAGTAGACCTACGCTAAATAAAATTCGAAACCTATACTATTCCCCTACATAGCGGCGTCAAAAACTTGATATGGGTCTTGCAAACTCGCAAAGAGTTTTACAATCCCCTAGGTAGAGTACCTATTCGTTGTAGTGTAGTATAGCAAGGACTCGGGGGATGTTATCGTTCTATAGGGGAATAACGTGTGAAGGCTCAAACGAAACCTAACTAAGATCTAAGGGGTTGGAAGAAGATTATTTTTGTATTTTTATATTTTATAGAAAGCAAGTAAAATTATGGTTTTAAGAGGGTTTTGGTTTTAAAACAAATTAAACTAATGTTTAATCTAAACTACTTTGGTAGGAACTTGTATGATAAACAAACGTGTGTACTTAATCATGCACTAATCCTCAGGTTGCTTTTCCTAATCCTATTGCTTTGTCACACTTGTGATGATCTGTGTAAGTATTTCCTAGGACATGAACAGATTACACGAATCCGCCGTCTATGTAATATTCCGTTAAGGCAACGCACATATAAGGTAGTATGAAGACTATTGCAAGGCCCCTAAGAGTACATTACATGTATTAAAACACTTAAGAGGGATCAACCATATTAGGGGTAAGGTAGTATGAAGACTATTACCGATGGTATCCTTTCTACACACTCGCGTTTCCTTAGACGTCTATGCTAATGTAATATTTTATAGCCAATTTTCTAGATCCTAACACGCACATACATCACAAGAAGCAATATTAAAAGGATCTAAAACCTAACTTTCATGCAATCATAAGTAAATACTAATGGATCTAGCCTAGCATGTTAAAGAAAAGCGAAGAACATAAATTAATCAGACAGCACATAGACATATTGAAAGATTAAAGGATAAATGACTTCACTTGATTAAAACATGAGTTAAAGGGTTATACAAGAGGGGTTTTAGGCCCTAAAATCGACCCTAAAAGCTGCTACACTCAAATCCTAATAACCGTTTCTTCAAAGTTATACACAAGTTCCACCCTAAAACCCTAAAATCGAGTTTGTATATATAGGAAATAGGCCACGACGGCGTTGCAAGATTTCCGACATCGTTGCTTCACCGAATCTTCTAGGGTTTCTTTTGAAGCGGTTACATCCTGACACCATCACAACTTTCTTGACGCCGTCTCTTGTAGGTTTTGACGGTGTCGCTAGGAATTGCGACGCCGTCTCTAGGCACTGTATGCCTATTCTTGAAACCACTTCATGTAGAGTTGCAATCTTGTCCTGTTTCTTCCCAAATTGAGTCCAAGTCACGTGTATATCCTCCAAAAGCTTCCCAAATGCTAAAAACACAAAAAAATGATTAAGCACGTATTTTGGGCATATTTGCATGATTTAGGGGGTTAAATGACCTCGAAAAATTGTATAAAATGACACCTCATTAATAAAATGTCTCAACAAAACACTCCCAACACTAAAACCTCAAAACAAAAACAACCAAACATCCAAGCACCCAATTCAAATTCCATCTGAGTCATTTACCAACAGTAAACTTTTGACCCTCATCGCTTGTTTACGGATCACAAAACACACATTACCAAAACCCATAATACCAAAACCCAGAACACCAAAACCAAAGATTCATACATGCACAAAAAATATTGGCGATTCTCCACACTAAAACCCACAAATGTACCAACCAAACATGTATAACCCATACAATCCGTCGAATATTGGCGATTTTTCACAACCTAATATTGGTGGTTCTTCATCACAACAAAATACGAACCCACCTATGTCTCTCATTCATCCATTTAGTATTGATGGTTTGCGTATGTAAGAACCTCAATTTTCTCCGTCCATACCTACCTTTGGTGAGGACTCTCCCATTAAAAAGGTTCCGGCCTCAAAGAAGAAGCCATCAAAAAGAGGCCAAAAGAGGACGGTTAGAAATGACAACAAAGCCGGTGCATTCCGTTGACCATTGGAGAATATGTTGCATTGTGCAAAGGATGGGTTCATATATCCGAAGATAGCGTTGTTGGTATTACGAGAAGGGAGGTTGGGTTTTGGATTGAGGTTTAAGAATACGTTGAGAAAAAATAAACGTAACCTGTGGTCAAACCTACGATCCATTAAACGAGAAATGAGAGAATTTGCCTCTTAAAGTGGCTTAATTTTATGGAGCGTATAGTAACGTCATTCGAAGGGCAGAGAGTGGAGCCGAAGATAGGGATTATACCAAAAGGGCACTTGAGGAATATCGTGTTGAATATTGAGTACCTTTTACAATTCTTCATGCGTGAGAAATTTTAAAAGATTTTCCCAAATGGAAGGATGTAGAATTTCAAATTTTTGAACAAGAAAGACATGAAAAGTACAAAAGCTACAAGTCTTAGGGGTCTAGTTCATTTAGCACAACGCAATAAAGAAATGATAGTTTTAATCTCAATATGTAGGCTGGAGACGACAAGGAAGAGTTGGTGCAGGAAATTCGACGACCAATGGGCAGGGATAAAACGAAGAAGAAAGCGGTGACATCATCGACACCATCAACTTCTGGCAATGACGAAGCGTTGGCTAGGTTGATGGTCTCCGAATATGCAACTCAAAATGAGTCATTTCTAACAATGAAGAAACAAGACCGTTTTTACTATTTGTAGATCAAAAGGATGGAGATAATGACACAAAAGAAGATCCAGCGGGATATGTAAGTCAAACAAAGGAATATCGAAATAAAGCAATAAATGTTGGCCATGCAAGAATATGAACAACATCAAAAAGATGAAATCTTTTATATGAACTCTACTGAGCACTTGACTGGAGTACACCTCTAAGGGATAATGGAGATTAAGCAGGCGGTCAAAGCGAAGTGGAATTTACCATATTAGTTTACCCTTTTTTAATTTCGAACGTTTAAGTTTTTAATTATCTATGTAATTTTTTTAACGAGGATTTTCACCCGCGCATTGACGCTGAGAGTCTGTGTACAATCGATTGCACGTATCATAAATGGCAGTTTTTCATGGCTTGCATGCATGTGCTGCGAAAGCTATTTGCTAGTTTGATTGTATATAATAGTGTTGTATGTGTTGTGAGATTATTTTTTTTCTAAACATGTAAGAATAAAACATTGCTGAGTCCAAGTAAACTTTTTAAGCACAATCAAGAAACTATATCGAAGAAAGCAATTAGGTACATCTTGAATTATTAGGAACCAAAAAATTATAAGGAACCAATTAGGTACATCGAGAAACTATATTGAAGAAAGCAATCAGGTACATCTTGATCATTTTAAGTAGAAAATGATCAAACCGAAAAACATTTAACGAACCAAAAATTCCGCCATTATGAGAGAAATAAGGGGCTTCTTTATTCTGCTAAATTCAGAGAGATGTTTTGTGTAAACGCAGTTTCAACAGGGTGACACATGCATCATAGCAAAGCAAGTATTACCCAAATTAGATATACAAAGACAACCTACAAAGTACATATAAAACTATTTTGCTATAACCTAACAGCTGACGTTCTAAAGTATTGATGGTGACATTAAGGTAAAACCATTAGTAAATTACGTTCAAATATCATGACCACAAATGTGCAGGAAAATACATCCATAGTTTAAATAGAAACTTTGTTGTTGCTTAATAGTAATTTTGGCCTAAGCACTATTACAGCCACAAAGCACAGTTGCAACCGAGTGACCAACTCATCACAACAAAGAAAATATCATCCAAATTAGATATATGAAGACAAACTCTAAAATGTATGTAAAACTATATCGCCTTGAACCGATATTTTACTTTCTAGACTATTGGCACTAACATTAAGGTGAAAGTATCAATAAATTTAGCTAATATATTACTTGCCACTTCATCAATAGCTCAAAGTTAAATATCTAAGGTTTTCGATGCCATAAGGGAAACAAAATACTATATGAAAGAAATAATTAGCATACCTTAAGGAACCCGTTTAGTCGCTAGTGATGCTTTTGAGAAAAGATTACGAATAATACCACTAGGCAAACTGCCTAGTCTATTGTCGTGTACATCCAATTATTTTTTCCCACTTTTCACAAACATAATACGAATGTCGCATTACCCGAATAAAAAAATAACACCACTTGAATAGTTTGGAAAAAAAACTAGATCCATTTGCAAGAGCTATTAACTCAGTAACAGGGCCTATATAGGTTAGGTTTATTTCAGTTATGATACATTTTAGTTTTAACATCATAACCCTTTGTAAATTCGACTCGTGTGACTTTTACCATGGAAAACATGAACAAACAAAACTGAGTTACCTTAAACGAAAAGCTAATGGCAGGAGCAAAGAAAAAGGGGTCATAGGGATGTCGCATTCCATTCCCCATTCTGCAATTTGCTGTTGCATGGAATGCCAAACAACCAACATGTTCCCTTAGCTTATAATGGTGGGCTATCAATCTGGACATACTCCATAACGCAAGTTATCTTCCAAGCATCAAAAACAACCTTTGCAACAATATCTTCCATCATCCTCACGGCAAAATCATTTTAGATTTCCTAAATTCAAAAAACAAAAATTTGTTAATAACTGAAACAATAATAATTAAACTTACAGTCAGATATTGTATTGGGAAAGAACCATGATTGCATTTTAACGCCCCTTTTTTGACGACAAAAGGAAGAGTAAACATATTAGTAAGTTATAAACCCAAAACAACTACTACATAAATTAGACCTAAAACACATTGTATGAAATATACGTAAAACTATACCACCTCACATCAACAACCGATAATGCAAAGTAAAACCATTAAAAATAAAATATGTACCTGTGGTATCGCAATTCTGGTGCACGAAAACATTGCATCGCCGCGTTATAGAATTCCAACGCTATCAACATCAACGGGAACCTGAAAAAATTAATTTAAATATAGTAACATATTTTTCCGTACCCCGATAAAATATACTTTACAACACTTATGATTATACACAACCAATGAACTCGCCAAACAATTGTAACCTAGCCAAATCAACGCCCTACGGACAACAATTTTATGAAAAAAACAAATATTCATATCAGGCAATATAAAACACATCATAGAAAAACACCCATTGCTTTCATTATTTTGAACCATAAACAAAGACTGCAATATTCCAACGTTAACATCAAACGACATACTTTTCGTCTAGCCAAACTCACAACGGTATTATAAGCTATAACATCGTAAAACGACCGGCGATCTTATAACTTTCGGATACAAACAAGCCCCACATGATCCATTAAAACCCCCAAAATGACACAATATGAGCAAAACCAAAAACATAAAGTATCATCGTTAAAGAAAAAAATACTTACCCGCACTGTGGCTGCATCGTTTGGTGAAAACCTTATAGCGCGCCGTGCACTAAACCCCCACACCGACAACAGCAACAGTAACATTAACCTCAAAAAATGAATCCAAACATAAGAGCATATCGTTAAAGACAACGGCCTACGGATAACAATTTTATAAAAAAACAAAAACAACTATTCGCATCATGCGTTATAAAACACAACACAACGAAACAACCATTGCTTTCTTTATTTTGAACCAAAATAAAGGCTGAAACGGTCCGACACAAACCTCAAATGACATACTTTTCGTCTAACCAAACTTACAACAATACTATAAGCTATAACATCACTAAACGACCAACGATCTTATTACTTTCAACCGCAAACAAAACCCCAAGCAATTCAACAAAACCCCCTAAACAACACTGTTTTGGTAAAATCAAAAACAAAAAGCATCACCGTTAAAAGAAAACACGTACCCGCACTATCGGTGCACTATTTGGCAAAAAACATATGACGTGCCGTGTACTGAACCCCCTCACCAACAACATCAACGGGAACCTGAAAAATGAGTTTAAACATAAGAACATATACTTAATAAGCTTGGGGACCCTAAAACGGTTTAAAAGTTTTGGAACTCTAAAGACATAAGGACAAATGCAAAAATGCACCTCTACCCTGCCACACATAAATAAATACGCTTTACAGTACTCATATCATACACAGCTAACATCATCACCAAACAACTATTACTTGCATAGCATCACTTAACAACCAATAATTTTTTACTTTAAAACACAAACCAAGCCTTAAACGCTCAAACGCAATTCTTAAATGACACACTTTTTAAAGCAAGGAATTCACAACCCTGCTATAAACTTTACCATCATGAAATGACAGGCGGTTTTATAACTTGTGGATACAAATAAAGTCTTAAACAACCCAACAAAAAATAGTAAACAACACAGTTTCGCCAAGACAAAAAACACGTCATTTTAGACCATGCCTATCAAAATATGTTTGGCTTTTATCGATCAGTGGATGACCTTCTCATCCTACCCACGTAGAGATTAAACGCTTTTGTCTACTTTCCTATTCATTAAAAACATAACTTAATCAACCAAAAAACACAAGACTGCAACATGCAACAACAACATCCAAAATAGATATACAACATCTTATAAAACCACAACATGCAACAACCTTACTTTAAAATCACCATCAAACACAAACAGTAACATGTGACTACATGATGCGTATTTTCTTTTAAATAAATCAGGTTTTAAATTTATAAACTGTGAACCACCTAAGATCTATAAACACACTAACGAGCAGTGTACCCGGTCGTGTGCAGTATACTTGGGATAAGTTTGAGGTCGACCCAAAGAGCTATGTGTAAGGATTCTAAAACTAGGTTATCTACTATTAAACTAGAAAGCAAATTAAATTGTCCCACTAGTCATGGTAAGTGAGCATCATATTTGACATTCTTATGATCAAATTATTATATCCAAATAGATACCAAGAATTAACAAGAAATAAATGAATCATAATGATAATTAATAAGAAAATCTTAGTCGAAAATCGTATTTATACAATCAATATCACTGTCAATTAATGAAAGTAATGAAAACATGATAATCGAACCAAACTAGTATGATGATAATGATGATCAGGACCGGATTCTCTCTTCTAGAATGGTTAGTGAGTGCTGGAAAATGACTTGGGGTGATGTCCCAGTCGTCCCCTCAGATGGGAGGAAGAAGGGATAATTTTTGGGCTGAATTCAGCCTTTATTTATAGGTTTTGACTTGGTTACGGCGTAACTAATGCATTTGGTGTTAAATATAAAACAGTTGTTGATCCGGTGGTCTTGGTGACTCAAACCATATGAATTCTATGTTGAGAGAGAGAGAGTAGAGGGAGAAACAAATGTGTGTAAAATATATGTGAAGTGAAAAGTGATGTATTACAAAAGTCTCACCCCTTCATGGAAGCAATGGAGGGGTATTTATACCACCATCTAATACATAAGTATGCTAAGTTGACAACTCTAGTCCCTACGTATGGTGGTATGGTAAACTATGGTAATTCCGTAATGTCATCACATAAAATGAAATCCTAACAATCTTCCCCCATGGGACGATATACAGAATTACTTATAATATTTTCCTAACAAGTACATAATGATTAAGAACAAGAGCTTCCACAAAGCTTCTAATGTTGATGATGTCTTCAATGGCCTTTGATCTGCTTAAAGGCTCAACTTTCTTCATACACTTCTTGTCATCATCAAGTTTTTGAATTAGCTGCATGTCTTGAAAACTTCATTTTCCTGTACTTCTGGTCATGTTAAAGTTTTCTAAAATATGCTTTTCATTTGACTTCAAGTCTACACTCCACCATGAATCATCTTTATAGTACCTTGTAGGAGAAATATCGTAATATGCACGAACTAAGTAACCTATACACTTCTGGTTAAGGAGAAGCTTCTGAATTAGCTTCCCCCTAATTCATGCCACATAATTATCATTTTGAAGCTTTAATAGCTTCCCTCCAAATAAGCAATCCTCTCTAGAGCAGTTTCAAAGCTTTCTTTCAAGCTTAGAAGAATTAAGTGCACAGTGGAATTAGTAGCAAACCACATCAAATATTGCTCCTTTAATAATAAGCTTAGTAATTAATTGTTTGGGGAAACATTAACTGGATCAACAACATATCTTCTCACGCTTGAATAATTCTTCTCACATTTCTTCCCACTAGAAGCTCAAGTAATGCATACCAACAGTATTAAGGTATCTCTTCCCCCGTGTAGATGAAGAGATGCAACCAGTCTCATTGTATGAAGCCCAAAAACCCGAAGTACACACTATATCCTATTTATGAAGTCGAAATCGTAGCATCAAATTCAATTAAGTCCCAGACGTGCGCATTCCTTCCTTCAGGATAATGATGTTATTTTTGTAATACCCAAGGTTAGCTAAGTCCCAGATGTAGATAATTAAACCCTCTAAGTAGCCGAAATGATAACACCAAAGTCAACTAAGCCCCGTATGTACACATTTCTTCTTGCAAGACACTGACTATCTAGAGGAATCATCATACCATTGTGTACCTCTTTTATCATCAGAAACTGTTTCTTACATCTCTTCCCCCATGTAGTTGGAATAGTACACCAAAAGCTACGAGTTAAAACACGGATTTTCTCTGTGGTTATGACGTTAGTCTTCCCGGAATGACAAATCGGAATGACCTCAATTAAGAAAAAGACATGAAGTTTGTCACGTGTACTCGTTGTACATTCAGATGTATGTCTCCTCCCCCCTTGCTGGTTTTGATACCTCAGAATCAGTAAAACATTGTACGCACATATACTTGAAATCTTGTGAGAAGAATAAATTAGTTCACATTTATCCCGTAAGAATCAACTGTTGATCAAATCTCTACTCATAAACTCTCTCTGACTATCTTTACCAACCCCTTTGTAGGCTATTTGAAGTGACCACTGATGGAGTAAATCTGATATACCAAACTTGAAACTGAAGTAGAATTCCTTGTTCTTATGACTTAAGCTTGCACTAATGTTGGAAAAATGGTGTCCAGAATTTATGTAACATCCAAATTTCTAAGTACTCAATTCCCCTCCCAAAGTATGAGACTTTCATCACCTCTTGCGATTATCCACAACGATTTCATCGTGTGACATTGAGTACTAAAACTTAATTCCTTTAAGTGATAGTTATCTAGGTCTTCAACCATCCACCCCGACTACTGGTAACTAGATAACCCAAGACTTCAACTTAAATCTTAAGCTCGAGCAAGTTATCATTGAAAGTTATGCGTCCTAACCACCGTGACTTCAAAATAAAATAAGAACACGCCTTCGTGAAATTGAACTTCAATCACAAATAAGTAATACCCGATCAACTCCGTAGTCACTTAGCAAAATTAATGTCAAATCTAGCCATTCAAATTTATTTCTACGATTCTTTATAAATTTGATCCCGGTCTTGTCACCAAAAATCTAGTCACTTTGTCATTTTAAATATCAAACATAACCGTATATAACTTAGTATCAAAATTTAGTCCAAATTAACCAAATTTTCAAAATGATAAAATTTTGTCATTTGATACATCATCCCAACACTATATCATACGAAAATAATACACTCTCCCAGCCCATGTATCATTTTTGGAACCAAGCCCATATGATTTGATTTAACCGGCCTGCCACATAAAAATTAGATTCTAGCCCATCACTTAAAAATTAATATCAGCCCAATATCACATGCCTGACCTATTTTGCTTATCCTATTTAATCATACACATCCCTAATTTGACTCACACAATTACAACCCTAATCACACACGTCTGGAAAGTTCCGCAGTCACATATTCTATTTGACTACATCCAACCGTATCACTCAATCTAAATCGAATCACCCTTATATCTCCATGAAACCAGACAACAATTAATTCAAGCACCATTGAAACTTAGATAAACAAGGAACAAAACCCACCTTATCACAAAAAAATGAAACACCACAGCAAAAATATTGTCATGATTATCTCGAATCCAATAAGAGACAAAACCTTCTTGGATTCTTTCACAACTGAAGATCTAACCCACGAAGATTGCACACCGTTTTGGCTTCAAGATCTTGATAAAAGGTCTTGGGTCGGTATTAAGGTTTTTTGTTTTGTATGTCTTTGAATCGAAACAGAGATATAATATAACAAATTTGTTATACATATTTCTTTATATTCGTACATAAAAGGAGAGGGGTTTTCCTCTTAAAGATCAATGATGAGATGTTTCTATATTCGTGGTCATATCTTGAATTGTGAAACACGAACAAAACAAGAACTGAGATCTTTATAATTTATTTACTTTCGAGTCGAGATGGGGATGAAGATGTGATGGATTAGATTGGGTTTGTTGTATATATTGTGACGATGGGTTTATAGGTAGTATTTGGATTTGTTGATTGTTGATTGTGACGAGTGGTTATGGCTGATGATGTTGTTGTTGATAGTGGTTGGTTGTTGTTAATTGTTGGTTATGGTTTACAGAGTCTGTTGTTTTACCTATACTTCTTTTATTTCTTTTACCGTTTGACTTTGACTCGGTCAAACTCAGTTGAGTTGACCCAAGTCAACTCGGTAAGTACCGAGTTGACTCGGTTTGGGTTAAGGGAGGCAAACTGCTGGCAGAACAAACCGCTACCCCAAAACGCTACCCCTTAAACGCTACCCACAAACTGCTACTACCAAACAGCCACCTTTAAACCGCCACCAACACAAAATCGCCACCAACACCAAACCGCTATGGAGTTTTGAATTTGGCAGAGTTTCCTTTAGAATAACCTTGAAAAATTAAGTCTTCTAAAAACCTGTTCACCAAACCGCCACGGTCAAACCGCCATGGTCAAACCGCCATGCTAAATGACAAACCGTCGTCAAGTACTTTTATCCTTTTTCGTCTTTTTTCCAAACAAACAAAACAGTTTATACCAGATCTTTCAAACCGCTGGTAAGAACAAGACTAAAAAAAATAAGCCTATACCAGATCTGCTTCATTTATGGAAAGGTTTGAATGATAAAACCCACAAACTCATCAAAAACAAGCTATAAAAAAACTGTTATAAACTAGATTTATAACTGATTTACACATATTCATATAGCAAACAACCACGAAACAAGCCAAACAAACCCGTTGCTTTTTTAGCTAAATAAGCCATGAAAAATAAGCAAAAATAAGCTTTTTAATAAGCTGAAAATACGAACTTAGGAAACACGAAACAAAAGTGACAGATTTAAAACACCAACCGGATCAGAAAACATAACTCGACCCAAGAATGAAACCTAGGCTCGTGATACCACTTGTTAAATATAAAAGAATCGTTAATCCGGTGTTCTTGGTGACTCAAACCATAAGAATGCCATGTTTAGAGAGGGAGAAACAAATGTTTGTAAAATATATGTGAAGTGAAAAGTGAAGTATTACAAAAGTCTCACCCCTCCATGGAAGCAATGAAGGGGTATTTATACCACCATCTAATACATAAGTATGATAAGTTGACAACTCTAGTCCCTACGTATGGTGGTATGGTAAACTATGGTAATTCCGTAATGTCGTCACATAAAATGAAATCCTAACATTTGGTTACGCCGTAACCATGCTGATGTAGACTTCCCATTATGCAGGTTTAAAATTAGTTACGGCGTAACTGATGCGTTTGGTTATGCCGTAACCATGACGTGACAGGTTTATGGTGTAACTGATGTGTTGGGTTATGGTGTAACGGATGTGGTTATGGCGTAACTGAAGTGTTTGGTTACTGTGTAACCCTATAGCACAATTGTAGTTATTGCAAACTTGTGACTCATCTGTTGTGATTCGGCTTTAACCCAAACACGAAAGTTGTAGATATCACTTTCCTCTTTCTATTGTCGCTTGAATCAACTTCAAAGGAGTTAGTATGAAGAAGTTATGGTCAAAATACTAGAGCACGTTTCCAGAACATTTCATCAACTTTTCGGCTTCGTTTCTTCACATAATTCTTTCACGAGCCCTTCATAATAACTCCAAATCATAAGTGAATAACTTCATATATATTTCTTTCGTAGAAGCATCCATTCTTCACGTCATTTCATTCCAATGCCTTATTTATCCTGTAAATGTAAATATAAACGTTTTAAGTATCAAATCTATAATAAAGCAATATAAAACAAGGCAATAAGCATGGGATTTTGATATGGAAAAGTGTCAATTATTTGATGTTATCAAATATCCCCCCACTTGACTTCTACTTGCCCTCAAGTAGACCTGTTAGAATAATTCATAAAAAGATTTCTCCAATTAACTCAGAGAAATAAATTCATAATTTACTTATGCTAGAAACCATCAAAGCCGAACACCTCACGAAAAGGGGATCAAAATCCCTCAACTCTCATACTAGTCTAAGTGTTTCATTTTTGGGATGATCACTCAGCTGCACTGTCATAACATGTATTCTATCATAAGCCTAGAAAGTACATAAATCTGCACCAGTTAGAATTAGGATCTAAACAGCTCTTAAAGGCAACATGGGTGACACACACAGTTTTAAATAGGTAATTGATTCTTTTCGATACCACTGATCTAGAAAAGGCGACAAAACCACACATGTTTGGCCACATTCATGGACGAGACACATGTGATTGCTCTCTCCTTAACTCGAGCAGGCTAAAGGTCAGAGTTATTGCAATAGGTAGGATAAGACATGGGATACACATTTAATTGGTGTTAAACAAAATACACAAAACAAATAGTCTAAATAATCTAGGGTTGTCATAACCGGCTATCGTCCATCCATAAGTCCAAGTATCTAAGTGCAAAAATCTGATCCAAATAAAATAGGCTACTACCTAACCTTCACAATCACGCAGATGGCTTATAGTTGCACCATCTTTATATCTTTGAGCAAACAGATGGCTTATAGTTGCACCATCATTATACTTTTAACAACTTGTTGGTTTTATAATACGTAACCAACATGAATATGCTACAGAGGTTTATATTTTTCTCTTTTTTTATTATTACCCCTATAGCAATGCACATATCCCCCACTTGAGATAAACAATATCAAATATGATACAGGGGGGTCTTGATAGATCAACATTGATAGGTGTTCCATGAACGCGCAAAATTTCTGAACCCATTTCTCCGAACCATGGACTTAAGTAGCCAGAGATTTCAACACAAATATAATATAGACTACAGGGTTGGCTAAGGCGAAATGGTGTCACGAAACATTTAACATAAGGGGTTGAAAACAAGGATTGGCTCAACAAGGTGATCTAGAGGTATCTTGCACTAAAAGTGAGTGCAACAAGAGGTTTTACACAGGAGGTCGACAAGTTAGTGTAACAAGTCGATAAACACACACATAAAGGTTATTTGGGGTAAATTCCTAAATGTTGCCTTCTTGAACAGTTTATTCCTGCTAATCAATTAGGTCTCGAAATGATGTACATGCTAAGTTCTAAAGTCTACAATACTACATTGACACTCATATTTTTGGTCGATTTTTGTATAATAGATGAAAACGGAATCATTAGGCTTAACCTCACCAATTGAAATAAAGGGTAATAGTGCGCTCGGCAAAGATTTATTCTAGTTTAGTAAGAAAAACATGTCAAAAATTTTAAAAATGGAACAATTTTTCAAAGAAAACTAGAAAATCAAAGGCAAATATAGGTTGAGTGGTAATTTTACTCCTATCCCCCCACTTGGTTTGTACAATGTCCCTATTGTACATCAAGGAAATGAAAATTTAAAAATAAGAGTAGAATTAGAACGAAAGACTCCCCTGGATTTCCTCGGGATGATGAAGAGACAGCATGCTCTAAGCCATGCTTTAAGTCCGCTTCTATGAGCAACATCCACAACTCTAACACATCGTCATCATTGGCATGGTATCCAACTAATTCAGATTTCAAATGCTTCCTTGTAGCCAAGTATGTGTATTTAGAGAAAGAAATTAGCACAACAAAGAAATAAAAAGGTGACTCTTATTACAAACCAACACCAATAGTTCTGGAATTAATAGATAATGGAAGATAGGTGTCTGACATGAAACTAAAACCTAGAAAAAAACCAAGTGCCAGGTAAGCGGAAAATCCACTAATACAGTATTTGAATCCCCCCAAGCCGTCGGCTAGGCTCAATTCGAACCGCGGCTCCAGAGTGCACCCAAGCCGATCTCTCGGGTTGGCGGCTTCGCTACAATGTCGGCTCACCCTTCAACTTGGACAAATGTTATTTAGTATAATTTATGAATAAAAGTTTAATTTAATTTTATAACTAAATATGTTAAAAAATGGTTGAAAGGTGAGAAGAGAGGTGACCATTATGGGTGAAAGGTGAGGGGAGTGGTGATGTGACGTTAAGGTGGAAGGTGATGGGTAGGTGACCATTGTATCTAGTCTTATAGATTGAATTTTATAGACATGTAAAAATCATGGTATTTTTTGTTCATATTTTCAAAAAATAAATTTAATGTTTTGGTGACATCATAGTATAATTTTAATTTAGAAAAAAGGTTATCTGGTAAAATATATTAAAAATTGAAAACGTTTAAATACATGAAGAATGTTATTGAGTACCAAATTCATCTATAACACACTAGCCATGCATGGCCATAAGACACTACTTGGTTTTGACATGCCAAAATTGTGTAATACCACTTTACTAGTCCAGAAACTAAACAACCAATACCAACCCATACAAGGCAACGACAATATGAAACAATAACAAATCCAGCAACACATAAAAAAACTAGGGTCTTTCATACTAGCTTTAGATTACAAAATCCTTATACATCTTTCAGGCTTCAAGTATTTTAAAAACTTTGAGGGGAGTTCTTGAAATGAAGTATTAAAAGCTTGAGTCTTACCGTTGTAATAATGACACCTCGAATTTGCTCCTCTTTTAGAACCTACTGCTTGAAAAGACGATTGTTACGTACTTGCCATATAATGTATGAAGAAGCTGCCACTAGTAAACGCGCTATAATACTTCTAGCCGACCTTCTATGAGAAATTAGCTTAATCTAAGCAATAATAATATCTAATCATGGTGGGATGTGTTACATACTTGCATAAGCGCTTACAAGAGACCAAACATGTGCAGCGAATGAGCATTCAAAAAAGATACGAGCATGTGAATCTTGTTGGGATTCACATAGAGGACACCATAACAGGTTAAGTGAGTAGAATTACGAACATATCATTAGCTCATAAGATCTTGAGGTTTTAACTTCCTCTTCATCACAAGCCAAAAAAGAAAAGCATGTTGTGGGATAAATTGAGAGAACCATGCAATACGACCCCAAGGCACCTCCCTATCCCTTTCATATTGTAATTTAGATCGTGTCAATATAACTTGTCAATGAGATTAGGGGTAAGAGAAGGAGTTTGAACCTGATTAAGCCAATTCAGAAGCCATCTCCACATAATAATTCTCAATTAAATCAACAACTTACCTTGTTCGTAATATGAAGACATGCACTATGAATTTGATGAGCCATTTTAAATTGGCATAAGTGCCCTTGACTGTGCCATTTGTCAAACTAAAAAAAACCCCTCACCATATCTAATTTGGTACCATATTAGAGTCCTTAATCGGTTCCTAATTTGTATGAGATTTCACCATCCCTAACACATGTCCGCTTTAGGAGGGACATCCCAAAAACTTTTACCACTAAGAGTCGATCCAACGAACTCACAAAGACGCCTCATTCGCTATAATCCTTCAAATATGAGTTTCCATTATAGCAATATTAAACATGTTTGATTTCTAACACTAAGGCCGCCCTCAACCATTGGTAAACAAACATATTCACACGCCACTTTTTCCTTACCATGCTTCATTTCACCTTGACGCCATATAAAACCCCTTATAAACCGCTTTTAGTCCTGAATAATACTCATCGAAAGGATAAAAACATACGCCCAATATAAGTGCATGGAAGATAGACATACCTTACTAATTGAAATCTCCTCGCAAAGAGAGAAACTTGTTCTTCCAGTCCCCTATACTTTTTCAATAAGGACTTTCCAATCCTTATATAAAAGTCTAGAAGATATGAGGGGGACCTCGTGGTACTTCATCGAAAGGGTGCCTTCTTTAAATCGCATCAGATTTAGAATAGACAATTTGACATGGTTATACAAATTACAAAAGTACGTTGTGCTTTTTAGAATGCTAGGAACCAACCTTGACACCATTTTAAAGTCTTTTAACGCCTCCACTAACACTGTAACATCCCCAAAATATGTGGCAGCAGAATAGGTAACCGGGGGCTTACTTCATAATACATAAGTACAAGATGAAAGAGAACGACCTCTAAATGAGTCATTAAAAAGATACCTCATTGATTTGATAAAAGTAAATAAGTTTTTAACAATTTGTCCCATAAGTTTGCATCATAAGGAAATACATGGTTTACTACAACGAGGAAAAAGTAGTGCAAATAAAATCCATGAAAATAGTATCTTGAATGAATGTAGACTCCATGCACTTGAAAATGCGCCATAGAAGGTTAAACACCTGAGATATACATACTTAAAATGTCAAAATAAAGTTGGTGAGTTCATAGGTTTAAGCAAGTAAGTAAAGTTGGATCACAAGGTTTAGTAAGGCATGACTATTGTAACACATACAATATTCACAAAAGTAATTATGACTGCACGAAGCTCATGACACCGAAGCTACAACAAAGTATGTGTGCAATTTAATGCAATCAAAGTACCCTAGTAGGTGTTTAATCCGTAACACCCTAATTTCCGATATGGTATACATCCGTTAGCTCGGTCCTCCGAAACTAGTATACGCTTAACTTACCCGAACGGGGATGTCAATCCCAATAGATCTATTTATAGCACACACGCTTACACAAAGTAATTAACGGTTCATGATAATTAGGGCATAGTGGATTATCGCTAGTTAGACTAATTCGTAATCATTTATAAGAAAGTAAAGTACTTGCGTCCATAATTAAAAATAAGCAATGTATCTCACCCTGAGATTTGTAAAACAGTAATAAATAGTTAAAGCAATGCTATAAACTCACCTCAAGCAAATAGTAATATCGGAAACATAAAGGTAAACACAGAAACAATGCACGGAAACTCGAACCGCAACCTAAATAGTTAATATGATTTTAGGATAATGAAAACTAGAGTGCAATGATGCGTATGCATTTATGAATCCTACATCACCCGTACACGGTTGCGTTTAAGTTTTACAAGTTAAAACGTGTATTTTGGAAAAGTAAATTATTTATTTTCACGTTTTCAAAACTTCCCAAATGTTACAAGTTACCTACTTTATCAGCCCATAACTCCCTCGTTACAGAACTTAAAATGCGAGTCCGGATTTTTTGTAAACTAGAGGGTGAGTACTTTAAAAAGTTAGTTTATGATTTCCCCCAACTCAAACCTTAACAGCCTCTAAAACAGTGCCAACGTTGGCTACTCTCAAAGATTTGGCTATTTCCAGACTTGGTTTATTTCAAGTTTTACTTAGCATATTTTAGCCACGAGGTCAGAGTTTGACAGGCCATAACTTACTCGTCTCAAGTGATTCTAGGGGCAACTGAAAGATATCTACCCCAACTACAACAACTTAGTTTACCTTACAACCTAACTCTAACCATAAGGGTCTCAAAATAGGCTCGAAGTAAGCTGGTCAGAGTCGAATTCATAAAAAAGCTGATGGGTCTTTCTTTTATAAAATTTTCGTCAAACAACAAAGGGTCGTAACTTTCTCATACGATGTCCGTTTTCAATGATTCAACTTGTTTTTTTTAAGTTGTTGGATGGTCTATGCATTACACTACAGTCCCGACCCATAAACACTACCTAGATAGGTCGTTCATAGCCTCAAAGCCCCCTATTCATTCATTTTCATCAATTTTGTAAATCTTCCGATTTCGAAAATTAAAATATGAGATCACTTTCGCAAGCTCTAGATTTCAGGCATAACTTACTTCTAACATCCTAGTTTAGTGAGTTGAAGCTAAATCTTACACAAGTTACCTTTTTATTAGTGAAAATAATAAAATGTATATTATATCAGATAGTTTACATATAATTTGAAAAATCATCAAAAACATAACCGAAGCTTCTAGTTTTTGTCTTTGAAGGTCTAAGCATCGTGTCAAGGTGATAAAATCACGATAGAAACACCATTATGAAAGTGAACACAAAATGTGCACATTACATCATAGTGTGCACTTTTATTCAAAAACATTAGGTTATTGAAATGCAACATGTATAGGTGATGCAATATTGACATGAATGCTTAATGTAAACATATAAAGACATGCTTACAAGACTTGGAAGGAGATGTGCAAGAATAAGCCCCGAAAATGACCCAAAATCTCTCGAAAACCCTAAAGAAATACCCCAAACTTGATACTCCACAAACCCTTTTTAAACACCTTTTTTAGGACACTTAACTAAAACTTAATCAAGTTCTAACCGTTGCTTTGGTGCTCTTGTTGTTGCAGTAAGATGAGAGAAAGAGAGAGAGAAGATGTGTTTTCTTTTGTTGTGATAAAACACTAGTTCTTATATCTGATCTTGCATGAATACTAAGTAAAATTTGAAACTCTTGCGTTAAGCTTACTTTTTTGTTGTGTATATGTGTAGGTAAGTGAGAGTTTGTGTTTCTTTTTCTTTTGAAATGGTAAAAACAAACTAGTTAGGTTAAGTCTAGATATAAGCACAAAAAGGGAAAGTGTCTTGTTTATTTTAGAGCATCTACTTTTGACTAACCAATTTTGGTATGGAGTGTGTTGGTTCATGTGTTGTTGCCATGTAAATGACTCACAAGGAAGGCTCAAGATGCATTGTTTTACTAGCAAGATCATATGGCTACATAAAAGGATGTATCAAACACAAAAATGGTGATGTAGTGAATTAAGGCAAAATAGAAATGAATCCCTTCCACTTTTGGTAGTATGGTTGGATGCAAAAGGGAAGACAAAGGCAAAAGAGAGTGTATTTTGTGTAAACTTTTTAAATATGTATGTATATGTATGATTAAATAAGGCGGTGTGGGTTTACATGCATGCATAAGGACTTATAATGCAGACGTAAGCGTTTTACGTAAAACTCATAAAATAAAATATGTAAACTTATAAATTATGTTCGTAAAAGTCATATAGCACATATTTGACGTAAACTTATATTTGTTTATTATCGGTTTACGTTTAGAGTTGGTTTTCCGTTTACGCGATTTAACTTAACTGTTATAAGTAAAAGTAAACACGTAAAGATTCAAAGTAAATAGTTTTGTGTTTATTGATGTAAAATGACCTGAAAAATGTGGATTATCACAAACACCATGGTAGAATTTACATTTCCATATACAAATAAGAAAAGATCATCTGTGAAACACACATTAATAATATCTTGTTTCTCACATCGATTATGATGAAAAAAAGAGTTAGAACCTCCATGGAGATCTTCATTAATAAATAAGGAAAAAGAAGTGTTGGCCACACACTTCAATAATAAAGCTACCAAGGATGTATGAAAACCAAAGTTAATAAGAATGTCACGAAGAAAACCTCAATCAATCGTGTCATAAGTTTTTCGAATATCACTTTTGAAAGCACACCTAGGAGGGCCTCTATCCCTATTATAATCATGCATCAACTTTTTGGTAAGAAAAATGTTATCAAATATCCGACACACTTGTTATCATAACAAAATCACTCAACCTTTTTTTAATACACTTAGTAATTATTTTGGCAATACATTTATAAATGACATTACAACATGAAATATGACGGTAGTCATTTATACGAAAAGGTGTAAATTTAAGAACGTGTTATCGTTTAACATATTTTAAAAGCTATAACAGATAATACGTAACTAAGTATGCCTTTAAACCGATGTTTTTTTTTTTACTTTAGACACAATGTCAATGAATTTATAATTGATTGTGATTGTTTACTATGTTCATTTTAATAAGAGGGCATTTACATATATTTCTAAAAGAAAACATCAAAAATTACATATTTTCCAAAAATGTTTTTATATCAGTATACATTATTCATTAAAAACTTATGTTTTAGAAAAATATGTAATTTTTGAAGTTTTATTGGATATATTTGAAATTCCCCTTAATAAAAATTAAATTTAATATAATAAAAACATGCTAATATCTTGGGGAAAGGTTTTAAGGAATTTTAATATTTTTGTTTTATACTCCTTCCGTCTCAAAATTATTATCACTCGACAAAAAACACACAGTTTAAGAAAAATACATTTATTACTGTTTTTTTTCTTACTTTTTGGTAGAATGACAGTTTTACTTTTGGCTAATTAATTAAAGTCTTATTTAAAGTTTATAATAATAATTTCAAATAATAGTAAAATAGTAAACTTGATCAAAATACCTTATTTATTTTTAATAATAGACAATTACCTTGTGACATCTCAAAAAGAAAACATTGACTAGTTTAGAAAATCCAGGTGACTTTAATCCGAGATCTATTTTATACCTAACTAGCCTATGTTAGATGTTAGAAAAAGACTCGGTCACCCAATGTATTTTACCATTTATTGTTGCTCGTAGTTAAGTAGTTAATGTATAACATTCAGTAATGGGTCGGGTATTAAACCCAACATGTAAGCCCACTACCAAGGCCTTAAGGCCGGTGTTTATTGTAACTATATATGCCTCTTCCATGCCATGGAAGAGGTGGGTTAGTCATTTACATAATACAACTTCATTTTCTCTCGCTAGAAAGTTCTCTCTCACTTTCTCTCTCTAGACTTAGCTAATCCACTTGTCATCCGATTGTGTTATGATTTCCAATATCCTACAATTGGTATCAGAGCACATGGGATGATTAGCTAGATTGTGTGTGCGTTTTCTTGGTTAATTTTGATCAAAAGTTTGGTTTTTGAAGGTTTATAGTCTTGTTCTTGGTTTTCTTTGATCTTGACGTTTGTGATGTTAAAGTTTATGTTTTTGTAGTTGCTATAGCCTTCTAGTACCAAGTTGTGCAAAAGAAACTAGGCAAAAACGTTCAAAGGGTGATTTTTAGGTGTTTTTAGGTGAAAAACCAAATTTCTTCATTCCAGCGAGTTAAGTCACTGTTTGAAGATCTTCGTAGCGAGTTACGGTACTATACTGGCTAGTTGTCAGCATAGTACACTGTGTGTCAGAAAGTACCGTGTCAGCGAGTTGTCGTCTTGTGCAGGTAGCGAGTTAGGTAGCGAGTTAACCCTTCTTGCAGGTAGCAAGTTGAAGACTAACGAGTTGGATACTAGCGAGTTGAAGACTAGCGAGTACAAGTTTTTAAAGATCTTTATAGTAGCGAGTTATGAACAGGAACTATGTCATTTTAATTTCTTACTAGCGAGTTGTCAAGTCTCTTCTAGCGAGTTACATCCAGCAAGTTACATGGCAGCGAGTTGTGGATTTTTGGACATTTGGGCTAAAATTTTCAAATTGACTAATTTCAACCTGTAATCCTAACAAACTTGAACAACAATTCACTATTTCATACAATCAATCATCACTTTTAACATACAATCACTAATCATTGTTCGATCAACTTAATCATTTCACAATCAATTAAGATGGCTAATCTTTCAGAAGATATCCAATGTGTCGGTTCTGATACCCGACCACCTATGCTTGATAGGACTGACTTTGCATCATGGCAACAATGAATTTGATTGTATTGTAGGGGTAAAGAGAATGAGGTGAACATCTTGAAGTCAATTGATGAAGGACCTTTTCAGATGGGAACATTTCGGGAAACTCTTGCAGAAGGGAATAAAGGTGTCTTACATCTAGGTCCAGAACGACCTCGAGTCTATTCTGACCTGTCACCTAAAGATAAGGAAAGGTACAATGATGACATTCGGGCAACAAACACTTTACTTCAAGGGTTGCCAAAAGATATCTACTCTCTTATCAATCATTACACTGATGTAAAGGACATATGGGATAATGTAAAGATACTCCTGGAAGGTTCGGAATTAACAAAAGAAGACCGTGAATCACAACTGTATGATGACTTCGAACACTTCTGTCAGCATAAAGGAGAGACTATTCATGATTACTATGTCCGGTTTGCCAAACTCATCAACGACATGCGTAACATCAAGATGACCATCTCCAGAATGCAGTTGAATTCTAAGTTTGTTAATAACATGTTTCCAGAATAGGGTAGATTTGTAACAGCAGTGAAACTCAATAGAGGTTTGAGGGACTCCAACTATGATCAACTTTATGCGTATCTAAAGCTGCATGATGCACATGCCAATGAAAACAAAATGATGTTGGAACGATTCACTCAACCCAATGTTGATCCTCTCGCCTTGATGTCCAATGTTTCACATCAGCAGTATAATTCACAATCATCTACAAATCCATCATCCACATATGTTCCACCACACTTTGCTGACAACTCTCAACTTGATTCGGGACTCTCTCCAACGGACAACTTAATTGAGAATTTAACCAACACACTTGCCCTTCTCACCCAATCATACAAAACATACCTTCCTCAAACAAACAATCAACTCAGAACTTCATCAAATCCTAGGAACCAAGCCACAGTTCAAGACGACAAGGTTGTTGTTCAGAATGTTCAGGGTCGACAGAATAGAGGACATGGTAACAATGCACGGGGTGCAGGTACAGCTGGTTATGGGGGAGCTCAGAACAGAGTCGGGAATGCTAATCCAGGTCAAGCAAGGCAGGTTAAGTGCTACAACTGCAACGGTATAGGCCACATAGCAAGGAACTGCACTCAGCCCAAGCGACCACAGAACTCCGAATACTTCAAAGACAAGATGTTACTGATGCAAGCTCAGGAGAATGAGGTGGCATTGGATGAAGAATAGTTACTATTTATTGCAGGTGGACAAGACAACACTGTTGATGAAGATGTGGATGAGCAACTAGTTTAAGACTTAGCACTCAATGTGGATAATGTGTTTCAAGCTGATGACTGTGATGCGTTTGATTCTGATGTTGATGAGGCTCCTACTGCACAGACTATGTTCATGGCAAATCTATCATCCGCAGATCCTGTTTATGATGAAGCCGACCCGTCTTATGATTCAGACGCTCTATCTGAGATACACGATAATGATCATTATCAGGATGCTGTTTGTGAACATCATGAAATATACGAGATGCATGATGATGTACAACCAAACTATGTTGTGACTCACATGCTAATTATACGAGTGATAGTGGTACGTGCTTAAATACACATACCATTTTCCATTATAAACGGACTTAAAAGCCTAAAAACATGCCAAAAATACATTGTATTTGTATGTTTGCATTTGTGTTGTGCAGGAAACGGATATTCAAGAGCAAGGCCAAAAAGAAAGCCAAAAACAAGCAAAGCCGAGCACGGAGTGGAAAGGGCAAAGTCAAAAGTCAAGCCAAGTGAAGAAAAATACAACTTGAGGGGCTAAAACTGCCAAACCTCAAGTTGTATTACCAAAGATAAAAAGACAAGGGTCAAAATTGCAAACCGGGCAAAGATTGCATTGAAGTTATAAGACTTTAGGGGACCATTCTGCCTACTTACCCCAAAAGCCCTCTTTCCCGCCTAACAAAAACCCAGTTACAACTTGGATGTCCTCCCATACTTCTTCCCTGCAAAACCACTCGACACCCTAGCCAAAATCATTTCATCCACCCTACTATTTCCCTCCCAGCTGTATAAAGGCCATGTTGGCAATCCCTCACCTTTCCCAAGTATCTTCAATGGCTGAGATTGTCTCCAAAGAAGCTCAAAAGAAATTGAAGGCTGGGATTTGCTTTAAAATCCCCTCACACAACAAGCACACTTAGTTTTTACTCTCTCTAAAGAAGCACAAGCTGCAAATCCAAGAGATGAAAACTTCGGCTATAAATAGAGCTTTTTGTAAGCCTTTGAGGCAATCTAGTTTTTAGTTTTTAGTAACTAATTAGTTTTTAATCTTAGTTTAAATTTCAAAGTCATTTACAGCTTTTTACTTTCAAGCTTTGTAACACTTTCAAGTTTAATGCAAATTTGAGTTTTTAAGTCAAGCTTCAATTCCAAGTGTTAAGTTCCTTACTGGTATTGTTTTGTGTTTCAAAAAGCTCTCAACACAGCTTACTTATAAGCTGTTTTCATTAAGTAAAGATAAAAAGTTAAGTAGTTAAGAGAAAAATTACAAAAATCACTCTCAAATACACCACAGCTTAATTATTGGATGATAAGCCAGTACTGGATGGGCTTATGGACTCTCACTAGCCTGTTTTATACAAGCTAGAGCTTGTAGATTCATTGATTGACCCTGTTTTGAGCAAGGGTTTTGTAAGTCTCTCTCTTTTTCTTATTATCCTTATTTTAGAACTGCTTATAGTGCTTATTTGTTACTTATTTATGTCTTTAAATCATAATCCTTATTGCGTATCTTGTTATTATTATTTCAAAAGTATATTGTATCACTTTCCTCTGTTAGTACTGTTAGTTAATTTGATAAAACTGTTAGTTTTGAGTTAATACTGCTAGACTAATTCAGCTTATTTAAGTGCTTATTCTTGATTGGAATCTTCTTATAAGTATCTTATTTTGTTGTTTGATAATCTGTTTTAAATCAATTTAAAAAGAAAAATGACTTTTAAGGGGTGTTTTGAACAAGCAGTACTAACTCCAAGTTAGTACTGCTGGTTCATTTTCTTGGATTTCAAGGGTAGCAGTACTAACTCAACACTAGCAGTACTAACTTCAAGTTAGTACCGTTAGTTATAACTGTTAGTACTGTTGGTTCATTTTAGCTTATCAGCTTATTATTTCTGCTTATTTAAGATTTACTTAGCTTTTTAGAATAGGTTAAACCATTTTCTTTTACTGTTTTTAGGAGTAAGCTTATTTAAGCTTATTTTCCTTTTCAAAGTATTTCCAATAGTAAATCAGTTTGTAGCTTTTTAGCTTATTTGCCATTCTAGTTTATTCTAGTTGCTTATTCTTATGTCTAAGTGCTTATTAGGGTTAGTTAAATATCCGTTTTAGCTTATTCGCTTGTTTCTTGTTTCATTGTGTTCTGTTAAAGCTAGCAGTACTAACTTATAACTACCAGTACTAACGCACGTTATACGTTGTTTATACTGTTAGTCACTGCTGTAGTACCTTGCTTGAGTTTTTTAAGCTTAATTAGTTTAATTGCTCTTTGAATTTGCTTATTTAGAGTTAGTCTAGCTTATTTTGTTTTGTCTTAAGTTTATCTGAGCTTATTTGAGTCTTAGTGTAAAAGTTTTAGGTGTTTTCACCTTTCCCAGCTTCTATGATTGTTCTAGCTTCTTTTCCTTGTTTTATCTTTTGTGCATTTGCTGCATTAAGTTTATTTCCCAATCACATCCTTGTTTTGTGTTCATTTGCCTATTAGGTTTAGTGCCCAATCATAATCACATCCTTGTCATATTCAAACATCAATCATCAATCGTCTTTCGATTTTCCATTCAAGCCTCGTTGGGACATAACGACCCGGAGACTCTCTATATTACTTCCGGTTATATTGGTCTCGCGTGATTTCGTCCCTTGTTGTGTTTTTATTCATGTTTGTATTTGTTTACATATTTAAGGGTTGAGTTCGCACTGGTCAAATTTTGGCGCCGCTTCCGGGGAGGCTATGAAACGAATTTCGTTACATTTGACAATTTGTGTTTGAATTTGTGAATATTTTCAAAAAAAAAAAATATTTTTCATTTTCTTTTGTTAGTATAATTATCATATAAAAACAAAAGAAAAACCAAAAATATAAAAACATTTTCCATAAAAAGAAATAAAATTCACAAATTGGTAAAAATACCAAAATATAATATTCTCAATTGAGGTATTATCATAATAACTTCCGGTGAACTTGTTGGTTCCCAACTCGAATCAAAGATTTAAAACTTGCCATTTGTGTCTCTTGCAACGTACGGCTCACCTTGAAAAGTTAAACAAACTATAAAGTGGGTATAAGGAGGGTTGTTCCAAGGAACTACGACCCGAAAGGAGAAATAAGCTTCGCGCTATTCCTACTCCTCCGCTCACCTGTGCGTTTATCATTTTGAGAGCTACCGTGAAGTAAGTAGACTATTTGGGTTCAAGTTGTCTAGTTTTAGGTTCCTGTCCGTTTAAAATAGATTGTGAATAAACTGAAAAACCAAAAATACTCTTCTTGTTCTCTATTTTAGTGCATGCGCACTCGTTCCCAAGCTCGTCGTCTACGACAACAACAACGACAACAACAACAAGTTCCTCCGAATCTTGTTGAACCTCCCAAAGATACGATGGCTGATAATCGAACTATGGCAGAATTGCTCCAGGCTCCCACCGAGGGATACGAGGACGCAATTGTTGTTCCTGAAATCGCAGCAGCAAATTTTGAGATCAAGCATGGGTTGCTAACTCTTGTCCAGAACAAGCAGTTCTTCGGACATGATAGAGAGGACCCACATGCCCACATCCGTTACTTCAATAAAATCACCTCTACTTTGAGATATCCTAATGTCCCGACCACATCAATTAAGTTGATGCTTTTTCCTTTCTCTCTCGAGGGGGCAGCCCGGATATGGCTTGAGAAAGAACCCCCTCGATCAATTCAGACATGGGATGACCTCGTTGCTAAATTCATCAATCAGTTTTTCCCACCTTCTAAAACGACAAATCTTCGGAACGAAATTACCAATTTCAAACAAAGATTTGATGAGTCGTTTAGTGAGGCTTGGGATCGATTCAAAGATCTTCTCCGAGCATGTCCACATCATGGATTCTCGGAGCTTCACCAACTTGATACATTTTACAATGCCTTAAATGTTAATGATCAAGACTCTTTGAACTCCGCCGCAGGTGGTAACTTTTTGGACAAAAGGCCCGCTGATTGCTCAAGCATCATCGAGAGCAAGTCCAAAGTTCGTCACTCCCGAAGCAAAGCCATTGTTGCTAAAGTGAGTACGAGCGCTTCCACCTCCGGAGTATCTCCCGATGTTGCTGAATTGAAAGATATGGTTAGAGCTCTACTTCTCGACAAGCAGACATCTCCAGTTCCAGCTCCCGCTCCCGTAAAAGCGGTTGAGCAAAGTTGTGTTACCTGCGGTGGTGCCCACTCATATCGTAATTGTCCGGCTACCGATAGCAACAATTACCGAGATAACATCCAAGAATACGTCTCGCAAGCAGCCGCAGCAAATTTCAACCAAGGAAATTCCGGTTACCGTCCGCCACCGATGGCAAACCAAATCAGACCACCCGGTTTTCCTCCCATGCAACACAACAACCAAGCCAACAATCAAAATCGTTGGAACCAAAACCAAAACCGTGGGAATGGCTATAACCAGGGTCAAATCCAAAGACCCCAGGTTCAACAACATGCCCCAATGTATCAACCCCCGGTTAATCAACACCCAGCTTACCAAGCTCCAGCTCATCAAGCTTCGGGTGTGTAAAATGCTTTTGAGGAGCTATGTCAATGTAATTGATTCGGTTTTGCAAAACATGCAAAACACCAAATGACCAACATAACCGACTTGCTCACAAAATCGTAAATTCCACACAAGTTCTACTTCAAATTCGGGTGCGCTCTTACCTAGCAACACCATTGCTAACCCGAAGGGAGAATTGAAAAGCAATCACCACCAGAAGCGGTTGTTTCATATGATGAACCTAATATTCAACATCGGTGGTGGAAGTTCGGAAACGATGGGTAACAAAGGACACGGTACTTCCTAACGAAAGTACCAACGACGTCCAACCTCCGATAGTCCAAATTGATGAACCAGTTGTTATGCCTAGAGCCAAAACGACTTTACCATATCCATCTAGGGTAACCAAGGAAAAAGTCGCGAAGGACGACCTTTTTAGATTTGAAATTTATGGAAATTTTTCGGAATTCTCCACCTTCGAGACTAAGCTTCGCGGATGCTCTCCTGCCCATGCCTAGTTTGCACGATGCTTCAGAAAGCTTTTGAATAACAAAGACAAGATCTTGGAATTAACCAAAACACCGGTTAATGAAAATTGCTCGGCAGTCATCCTAAAGACATTTCCAGAAAAATTAGGAGACCCGGGTAGATTTCTGATTACCGTGCGATTCCAGAGTAGGATGGAATGCTGGCCCTGGCCGATCTCGGTGCGAGCATCAATCTAATGCCACTCTCCATTTTTGAAAAGCTTAATCTCCAAGGACTGACCAAAACTAAGATGATACTCGAGTTAGCCGAACCGATCACATTCAATCCAAAGGCTTAGCCGAAAATTGTCTGTTTTTGTGAAGGTTGGGAACCTTCACTTTTCCAGCGATTTTGTGGTAGTTAACTATGATGACGACCTAGAGTCCCTTTGATTTTAGGACAGACCATTTTTAAGAACGGCGGGGGGGGGAAGAGGCCTTGTTCGTATGTTCACGGTGAAGTGGATGACCCTAAGACATGATGAACAAATCCGTGACTTTCAAAGTGGGAAATACGAAAAATTTCTCTACACTGCCTTAGAATCAGTTAACAAGGCGATTATTGTTATAGTTGTGCAAGGAATATTCTCTTTTTTTTTTTTTTTTTTTTCAAAATTTTTTTTTTTTTTTAATTTATTTTTTTTTTTTTACCAAGAATTTTTAGGTTTCTCGGAAGAATAAACAAAATGGAAATTCCACCCTTACTTTGAGCAATTGTCGAAACCACTTCTCCCACCCCACACTCCTTTCGAGGGTAGTGATTTCTTTCTGATAGAAGTCGAGGCTGAACTTTCTGATACTTCGTATAAAATCAGGAATTGATGATGCCGAATGTGATCTTGAGAAGGACATTCTTCTCCTCGAAGCTATCCTAAATAGTGAGCCCTTATCACCACTTCCTAACCATGCAAATTATTTTCCTGAGGGTTAGAAAAGAAACTTAAGATTTGTGAGCCAAACCCGATGAAAATCAATTGATGAAACCGCACGGGGTGACCTCAAAGGACTTACCTCCCACCTCGAAAATGCATTTTTGGAGGGTACAACAAGTTACCAGTCATAATTGCTAAAGATTTGAGCGTCGGGGAGAAAGCCGCTCTCATAAGGTGTTGCAGTCCCACAAGCGAGCCATCGCTTGGAAACTCTCCGATATCAAGGGTATTAACCCGGAATTTTGTACTCACAAAATTCTAATGGAAGAGGGACTACACGCAGCGGTCCATCATCAGAGACGGGTAAACTTACAAAAATTCACGTTGTTCATAAAAAGAAGTTGAAAAACTTTCTTAACGCTGGATTAATTTACCCTATCTCGGATAGTCCCTGGGTTAAAGGCCCGGTACAATGTTGTACCAAAGAAAGGTGTTTTACGTAGTTGAGAATGAGAAAAATGAGTGATCCAAATATAGTTTAGTACGGGGATGGGGGTATGAATTGACTACCGAAAAGTGAATGATGGCCACCGAAAAGTCTTTTTCCCTTCTACTCCATTCTATGGACCAATATGCTCGAGAGGCTGCGGGAAAAAATATATTGTTTTCTCGATGGTTTCTCGGGTTATTTTCAAATACCATCGACCAACAATGATCAGAAAAAAAACCACGTTTACTTGACCATACGGAACCTTTGCCTGCCGCGCAATGCCTTTGGCCTTGCAATGCACCGGCACTTCAGGAGATGTATTATGGCAATCTTCACGATATGATCGAAAAACGATGGAAGTATTTATGGATGACTTTTCGATTTTGGAAGTTCTTTCTCTACTATGCCTAACCCATTTGGAAAAGATGCTTAAGCGGTGTGAAGACACCAATTTAGCTCTAAACTGGGAGAAAAGCCATTTCATGGTTAAAGAAGGCATTGTTCTTGGACATAAAATCTCAAAGTCGGGAATTGAGGTTGATCGAGCTAAGATTGAATCCTTATCGCCAAGCTCCCCACCCGACTACTGTAAAGGTGTCCTGTAGTTTTCTTGGGCATGCGGGTTTTATAGAGATTCATCCAGAATTTCTCAAAACATAGCCCGCCATGACCCATTTGCTTGGAAAAAGAGACTCCGTTTTATTTCTCCAAGAGTGTATTGATGCATTTAACACTCTTAAAACAAGAATCTAAAACGACGGCTCCATCCTGATTGCCCCAAATGGATTGAACCTTTCGAACTTATCGTGCGGATGCAAGCAGATTTCGTTTAGGTGCGTTTGGGCAAACGTCATGAGAAACATTCCGGCTATACACTATGCAGTAAACAATGAATGAGGCGGAATCACGTTAACCACGACAGAGGAAAGTAATGTTAGCGTGGTGTACGCATTCGAATATTCTGATCTTACTTTCATGAACAGATGCTCTGTGTATAGGACCATTCCATGCCCTCAAGTACTCCCCTCTGCTATGAAAGATCAAGGCGAGATTGGCTACGATGGGTTCTGCTCACTTCAAGAGTTCGATTTGATGTGTTGACACAAAGGAGCTGAGAACCTAGCGGTCTGATCATCTATCACGATTAGAGAGCCCTCACGAGCATTATGCTCAATACCAAAGGGAGATAATGAAAAGTTTCCTCTTTGAAACTCGTTGTTCGTTTGCTTCTTGATGATAGTACCCATGGTTTGCTGACATCGCAAATTACCATGCGGAGATATTCGTTTTGGTCAAAGGGATGTAACCCAGCAGAAAAGAAAATTCTTCAAAAGAGTGAAGCTTTATTTCTGGATGATCCCTTTCTGTTTAAATTCTGTGAGGATCAAGTTATTCGACGTTGTGTTTTTAGCAAGGAGCCCATGACATCCTCATGGCTTGCCACGGATGGTCCCCCGGGGGGACATCCGGTGCTACTCACACAGCAAGAAAAGTCTTCGATTCGGTTTACTTTTGGGCCCACAATCTACAAAGATGCCCAGGAGTTGGTTTAAAAACTGCAACTCATGCCAGGTCAGGAAAGTTTGACAACGGGATGAGATAGCCACAAAATTCCATCCAAGTTTGTGAAAATCTTGACGTCTGGAGGCATTGACTTTTATGGGCCATTCCATCATCCAAGGCAAAAATACATCCTCGTGGGTTGATTATTTATCAAAATGGGATGATGCAAAGCGTCCCCACAATGGACGCCCGAGTTGTTTGTAAATTTCTTAAATCTCTCTTCGCCAGATTCGGTGCCCCTCGTGCAATCATAAGTGATCGCGGAACCCATTTCTGCAATGACCAATTTACAAAGGTCATGCTTAAATACGGAGTCACTCATGTCTCTTCCACCGCGTTTTCATCCACTAACAAGTGGACAAAGTAGAGGTATCCAATCGTGGTTGAAACGAATTCTTGAAAGGAGGACCCGCGAAAAACCGTCATTTTGGTCAGATAAGCTCGATGTGCTTTATGGCTTTCGACCGCTTACAAAAACACCCATTGGGTGTCATCCATAAGTGGTTTACGGAAAAAGCTGCCAATCTGCCAGTTGAGTTAGAACACAATGGACCTACTGGGCTTAAACATACAAACTTTGATCTGAAAACCGCTGGTGACCATAGGAAAGTTCAACTGAATGAACTTAATGAGCTCCGTGATGAAGCTTATGAGAACTCTTTGATCTATAAAGAAAAGACAAAGAGGATTCATGACTCGCAGATCAAGAACCGCGTTTTTAACATCGGTGATCGAGTCCTCCTCTTTAACTCTAGATTAAAGATTTTCTCAGGAAAGCTTAAAACCCGCTGGTCAGGACCATTCACTGTAACACAAGTTTTTCCGTACGGCACCGTCGAGTTATCTCAAAACTCCGGGCCAAACTTCAAAGTGAATGGTCATCGTATAAAAAGCATACCTTTTGGAGGGGATGCGTACCGCAATTGGTAGTCCGGTTTTCCCAAACATTCCCAAATGTCCAATAAATTCAGGTGACGGGTCAAGCATAGTGACCTTAAACAAGCGCTTCGTGGGAGGCACCCCATGCTTATCGTAGTATTATGAATAAGTGTTTTCTTGTTGTATGGAGGTTTGCTTCTTCCATTACCCGTGTTTCGTGTTTGTGTTGTTAATTGTCCAGGATTGCCCGGATTGTGAAGAACTCTCGTGCTCGTATTTTTATCAAGACTTTCACATCCTCAGCTTCATTTTGGGAATCCAGTATCCAAATCTAATCGACTAACGTTTTATCTTTTGGCACACTTTATAAACGGCCTTAGATTTACGTGCCAACCCCTTTTAAAACATCGAGGACGATGTTTAGTTTTAGTATGGGGGGTTTCGATTAGGATTTTGCTGCTGCCGTTGTTATCATGGTAATTCCGTTTTCACACCAAATTTTTGCAAAAATACCAAAAAAAAAAAATTAAAATTTTCAAAAATAAAATAAGTGTTTTGTCACAGTTTCGACTTTCCTAATGGGTAGAATGAGAATAATTTTTGACTCGATCGGGCGTGTTGAGCCCTAGCTAGTTCCTTAATTGTAAGCTAAGCTTTCACGAGATGAAGAACAAGAAGTGATAGAGTTAAATATAAGTTTATGTGCTAAGCAAGATTCTTCTAAAGCTTATATGAGTAACTTGTGATTTTTTCTCCCATTAGCTTTTTAATCCGCCTAATCATACGTGCTCATTTCAATTCAACTAAGTCAATCGATGTTTTTAGAAAAAGCTCAAATTTTGTAACTTGATTCTTTAAAACGAATTTTTTCTGTTCTTAGTAAATTGAAAGTTAAAATGCCAAAGAAGCATGAACGAAATATGAATGCAAAAATGCATGAATGTTAAAATTATGCCAATGAAGCATACATTTGAGTTTATGGAGCAAGTAAAAGATGTGTCGTGATATCCCACTACGCTAACAACGAGGTGGGGGTTCAAACTAAGACATCTTTACTTCTAGGGATTTGGTGTGTTGTGATATCTCACTTAGAAGAAAGGTCTAGGTGAGGGTTCAAACTAAGACACCTATCCTTAGCCATATTAGGAAGAAGGTGTTGATGTGATTTCCCTCTACGCTAGCAACGGGGTGGGTTTTCAAACTAAGAACACCGGTCGTTGGTTGTGATATCCTACTAGGGAGCGAGGCCTAGGTAGGTGTTCAAACTAAGCAACGCATTCCTAGCTTTAAGAACTTATGTTTATAATAATAAAGATGTTGCAAAAAGTTCTACAGTAAAATTTTCGTTCTTTAAAATCAAGTTACAAGGTCCTAATAAGTTGTTGCTTTGAGTCGTGATTCATCTTGAATTACGACTATGAAAATAAGTTGATCTATGGTTGAGTTGAAATGAGTACACACATTTAATTCATATATCCATGTTGGGAGTTAAAAGTTCACAAGTCATAAGTATGAGTGCTTAACATTTAGACTTATATTGACAAATGATCTTGTTTAATTGCTTGGTTTGGATCTAGTGAAAAATCGGGGACGATGAATTTATCCGTCAGGACATCCATAGATTATTCTACGGACGCTTCTCATTCTATGATCCCAAAATAAAGGAAGTCGAGCATGTTAGTTAAGAAAAGAAAAAGGAAAATCCAAAAATATTAGGGATAGTTAGTGTATAAATAAAATTGGTGAAAACAGGTCTTGTCGAAGCTATTGATTCTTTTGTTCCCCTTGACGAACACTTTGCTACTTTTCAAGGTTATTAGTCGGAGGGGATTAAGATTCTTAGTTTCTTGAGTGTTTACTTCATAACATTGCGTGAGGACACGGCAATACCTTAGTATGGGGGATTTTGGTATGTGCTTAATTACACATACCATTTTCCATTTAAAACGAACTTAAAAGAATAAAAACATACCAAAAATACATTATATTTGTATGTTTGCATTTGTATTGTGCAGGAACGGATATTCAAGAAAAGAACAAAAAGAAAGCCAAAAGCAAACAAATCCGAGCACGGAATGGAAAGGACAAAGTCAAAAGTCAAGCCAAGTGAAGAAAATACAACTTGAAGGGCCAAAACTGCCAAAACCTCAAGTTGTATTGCAAAAGAGAAAGACAAGGGTTAAAATTGCAAAGAAGGTAGAGATTACATTTAAGTTATACAACTTGAGGGGACCAATCTGCCTACTCCCCCAAAAAAGTCTTCTTTCCCGCCCCAAAAACCCAGTTACAACTGGTATGTCGCCCATACTTTCTTCCCTGCAAAACCACTTCTCTCCCTAGCCAAAATCATTTCATCCACCCTACATTTTCCCCCCAGCTGTATAAAAGTCCATGTTGGCAATCCCTCACCATTCCCAAAACATTTTCGATGGCTAAGATTGTTTCAAAAGAAGCACAAAAGGAATTGAAGGCTGGGATTTGCTTTAGACTCTCCTCACACAACAAGCACACTTGTTTTTATCTCTACAAAGAAGCACAAGTTGCAAGATGAAGACTTGGGCTATAAATAGAGCTTTTTTGTAAGCCTTGAAGGCAACTAGTTTTAATTTTTAATATAACTTAGCTTATTTCAAGTCATTTACAGTTTTTACTTCCAAGCTTTGTAACACTTTCAAGTTTTAATGCAAGTTTGAAGTTTCTAAAGTCAATTTACAATACCAGTGTTAAGTTTCTTAATCATATTGTTTTGTGTTTAAAAAGTTCTCATCACAGCTTACTCATAAGCTGTTTTCATTAAGTAAAAATAAAAAGTTAAGTAGTTAAGAGAAAATCATAAGTATCACTCTCAGATATACCACAGCTTAGGTTATGGATGATAAGCCAGATCTGGATGGGCTTATGGACTCTTACTAGCTTGTTTTATACAAGTTAGAGCTTGTAGACTCTTTGTTTAACCCTGTTTTGAGCAAGGGTATTGTAAGTCACTCTTTTTCTTGTTTTCCTTATTTACTACAGAACTGCTTATAGTGTTTATCTTGCTGAGTTGTTAGTGTAAAAGTAGTTTGTGTAACTTTCTTAGTTAGTACTGCTAGTTCATTTGATAAAACTGCTAGTTATAAGTTAACACTGCTAGGCCATTTCAGCTTATTTAAGTGCTTATTCTTGATTGAAATTTGCTTATAAGTGTTTTAATTTGTTATTTGATAATCTGTTTTTAGCTAATATAAAAAGAAAAATGGTTTTTGCAAACTTTCAGGGGTATTTTCAACTAGCAGTACTAACTTAGAGTTAGTACTGCTAGTTCACTTTTGGAACAGTACTAACTTAAAGCTACCAGTACTAACTCCAAGTTAGTACTGTTAGTTAGTACTGTTAGTACTGTTAGTCCATTTCTGCTTATTAGCTTATTGTTTCTACTTATTTAAGATTGGTTTAGCTTTTTAGAGTAGATTAAGCCTATTTTAGTTTACTGTCTTCAGTAGAACTTATTTGCCTTTTCAAAATAATTTTAAGAGTTTATCAGTTTTAGTTTTCTAGCTTATTTATCATTTTAGTTTATTCTAGTTGCTTATTCCTTTTACTAAGTGCTTATTAGGGGTAGTTAATTATCTGTTTTAGCTTATTTGCTTATTTCTTGCTTCTTTGTGTTTTATAAGCCTAGCAGTACTAACCTTAAGCTAACAGTACTAACTTAAAGCTAGCAGTACTAACTCCAAGTTAGTACTGGTAGTTAATACTGTTGTGTTTATCTTGTTTAATTTAGCTTAATTGCTTTTTGTATTTGCTTATTTAGAGTTAGTTTAGCTTATTTGATTTGTCTTAAGCTTATTTGAGCTTATTTGTGTCTTAGTGTAAAAGTTTTAAGTGTTTTTGCCATTCCTAGCTTTTATTCTTGTTCTAGTTTCTTTTCCTTGTTTATCTTTGTATGTATTTGCTAATTAGGTTTAGTGCCCAATCATAATCATCCTTATCATATTCAAACTTCAATCTTCAATCGTCTTTCGATTTTCCATTTCTAGCCTCGTTGGGACATAACGACCCGGGAACACTCTATACTGCTTCCGGTTTCATTGCTCTCGCGTGATTTCGTCCCTTGTTGTGTATTTATACATGTTTGTATTTGTTTACATATTTGAGGGGTGAGTTCGCGCGAGTCAAATTTTGGCGCCGTTGCCGGAGAGGTGGTGAAACAGAATATCGCTACGTTTGCAATTTGTGTTTAATTTAGTGAATATTTTCTTCCCATTATAAAAAACATAAAAAGTACAAAATATTTTTTTAGTTTCTTTTATTTAGTATAAATTTCATCAAAAACAAAACAAAACCAAAAATTAAAACATTGTCGTAAAAAAGAAATAAAATTCACAAATGGTAAAAAAACAAAAATATATATTCTAATTTGAGGTATTATCATAATAAACTTTCGGTGAACTTATTGGTTCCAACTAGAACAAAAGTTTCAAAAACATGCTTTTGTGTCTCTTACGATATACGGCTCACCTTGAAACGTTAAACAAACTACAAAGTGGGTATAAGGAGGGTTGTTCCTAGGAACTACGACCCGAAAGGAGAAATAAGCTTCGCGCTATTCCTACTCCTCCGCTCACCTGTGCGTTTATCTTTTTGAGAGCTACCGTGAAGTAAGTAGATTATTTGGTTAAAGTTGTGCCTTTGTAAATTTTCTCATTGTCCGTTTAAAATAGATTGTGAATAAACTGAAAAATCCAAAAATACTCTTCTTGTTCTCTATTTTAGTGCATGCGCACTCGTTCTAAAGCTCGTCGTCTACAACAACAACAACAAGTTCCTCCGAATCTTGTTGAACCTCCCAAAGATACGATGGCTGATAATCGAACTATGGCAGAATTGCTCCAGGCTCCCACCGAGGGATACGAGGACGCAATTGTTGTTCCTGAAATCGAGGCAGCAAATTTTGAGATCAAGCATGGGTTACTAACTCTTGTCCAGAACAAGCAGTTCTTCGGAAATGACAAAGAGGACCCACATGCCCACATCCGTTACTTCAATAAAATCACCTCTACTTTGAGATATCCTAATGTCCCGACCACATCAATTAAGTTGATGCTTTTTCCTTTCTCTCTCGAGGGGGCAGCCCGGATATGGCTTGAGAAAGAACCCCCTCGATCAATTCAGACATGGGATGACCTCGTTGCTAAATTCATAAATCAGTTTTTCCCACCTTCTAAAACGACAAATCTTCGGAACGAAATTACCAATTTCAAACAAAGATTTGATGAGTCGTTTAGTGAGGCTTGGGATCGATTCAAAGATCTTCTCCGAGCATGTCCACATCATGGATTCTCGGAGCTTCACCAACTTGATACATTTTACAATGCCTTAAATGTTAATGATCATAGACTCTTGAAACTCCGCCGCAGGTGGTAACTTTTTGGACAAAAGGCCCACTGATTGCTCAAGCATCATCGAGAGCAAGTCCAAAGTTCGTCACTCCCGAAGCAAAGCCATTGTTGCTAAGGTGAGTACGAGCGCTTCCACCTCCGGTGTATCTCCCGATGTTGCTGAATTGAAAGATATGGTTAGAGCTCTACTTCTCGACAAGCAGACATCTCCAGTTCCAGCTCCCGCTCCCATAAAAGCGGTTGAGCAAAGTTGTGTTACCTGCGGTGGTGCCCATTCATATCGTAATTGTCCGGCTACCGATAGCAACAATTACCGAGATAACATCCAAGAATACGTCTCGCAAGCAGCCGCAGCAAATTTTCAACCAGGAATTCGGTTATCGTCCGCCACCTTGGGAACCAATCAAGACCGCCGGTTTTCCTCCCATGCAACACAACAGCCAAGCCAACAATCAGAATCGTTGGAACCAAAACCAAAACCGTGGGAATGGCTACAACCAGGGTCAAATCCAACGACCCCAGGTTCAACAACAAGCCCCAATGTATCAACCCCCGGTTAATCAACACCCAGCTTACCAAGCTCATCAAGCTTCGGGTGTGTCAAAAACTGATTTTGAAAGCTATGTCAAGGCTAATGATGCGGTTATGCAAAACATGCAAAACCAAATGTCCAATATAACCGACTTGCTCACCAAAATCGTAAATTCCAACCAAGCTTCTACTTCGGGCTCGGGTTCTCTTCCAAGCAACACCATTGCTAACCCGAAAGGTGATGTGAAAGCAATCACTACCCGAAGCGGTGTTTCCTATAATGGACCTCAAATTTCTTCTCCTCCTAAAGAGAAGGAAAATGAACCCGAGGTGACAAAGGATACGGTGCAACCAAGCACCGAAAACATCCAACCTCCAGTGGTCCAAACTAATGACCAAATTGATGAGCCCGTTGTTGCTTCAAAGAATAAACCAACCTTGCCTTATCCTTCAAGGGCCAACAAAGAAAAGCTCCGTGAAAAAGACAATCTTCTAGCTTCAAAATTTATGGAGATTTTTTGGAATCTCCATTTCGAGCTAAGTTTCGCGGACGCTCTCCTACACATGCCCAAATTTGCACCAATGTTTAGAAAGCTCCTCAATGACAAGGATAAGATGATTGAGTTGACAAAGACACCGGTAAACGAGAATTGCTCGGCGGTTATCCTAAAAAAGTTTCCCGAGAAACTTGGAGACCCCGGTAGATTTCTTATACCATGTGATTTTCCGGAGATGAATGAATGCTTAGCCTTGGCCGATCTCGGTGCAAGCATCAACCTAATGCCTCTCTCCATTTGGAAAGAACTAAGTCTCCCAGCTTTGACCAAAACCCGAATGATACTTGAACTTGCCGACCGAACGATTTCTACTCCAACCGGCATCGCCGAGGATGTTTTCGTGAAAGTTGGAACGTTCTTCTTTCCTGCCAATTTTGTGGTCGTTGATTACGTTGCCGATCCTCGGGTTCCCCTAATCTTAGGAAGACCTTTCTTGAGGATGGCACGTGCCTTGATCGATGTTCACGGTGAACAAATGACCCTTAGGCACGATGACCAATCCGTGACCTTCAAAGTTGGTGATACTAAGACTTTCTCCTACAATATCATTGAATCGGTTAACCGAGTCGATGTTATTGACATTACTTGTGAAGAATATGTTCAAGAAGTACTTGAAATTTCTGAAAGTGGCAATCCCACTCCTACTTCGGACCTTATGAACGATTCTCGCTCTCCATCTTTCACTCCCTTCGGAGGAAGTGATTTTCTAATGGAAGAGGTTGACAAATTTCTTGAACATGATGATTCAATACCACCGGGTGTTGAAGGCGTCTATGATTCTGAGGGAGATACTGCTTACCTTGAGGAATTATTAAGTGTGATCAATAATGACCCAAATCTCCCTCCGTCGCCAGTTTGTGAAATTAATGTGCCTGAAAAGGTCAAATCTTCATGTGAAGATCCTCCCGACCTTGAACTCAAAGACTTACCATCCCATCTTGAGTATGCATTTTTGGAGGGTGATGATAAATTACCCGTCATAATCGCTAAAAACTTAAAAGATGAGGATAAAACCGCCCTGATCAAGGTTCTTAAGTCACACAAACATGCCATAGCTTGGAAGATTTCTGATATTAAGGGGATAGATCCACATTTTTGCACCCATAAGATTTTGATGGAAGAAAATGGCAAACCCGTAGTTCAACATCAGAGAAGAGTTAACCCCAAAATCCATGAGGTTATTAAGCAAGAAGTTATCAAACTTCTTGATGCCGGGTTAATTTACCCCATCTCTGACAGTCCCTGGGTAAGCCCGGTTCATTGTGTCCCTAAGAAGGGAGGCATAACCGTGGTAAAAAATGAAGAAAATGAGTTAATACCCACTAGGTTGGTTACGGGATGGCGAGTTTGCATCGATTACCGAAAACTCAATGATGCAACTCGTAAAGACCATTTCCCTTTACCATTCATGGATCAGATGCTTGAAAGATTAGCCGGAAATGAGTACTATTGCTTTTTGGACGGATTCTCCGGCTACTTTCAGATCCCAATTGACCCACTTGATCAAGAGAAGACTACCTTCACCTGCCCTTACGGGACATTTGCCTATCGTCGCCAGGCCTTTTGGGTATCTGCAATGCACCGGGACGTTCCAAAGGTGTTATGGTTGCAATCTTTCACGATTATGATTGAGAAAAACCATGAAAGTTTCTTGGATGAATTTCTTTAGTTTTCGGTGATTCTTTCTCCTCCTTGCCTTTCCCATTTAGACAAAATGCTCCAAAGGTGTGAAGACACCAATCTTGTGTTAAATTGGGAAAAATGCCACTTTATGGTCAAAGAAGGAATAGTCCTTGGCCATAAGATTTCTAAGTCTGGGATCGAGGTTGATAAATCAAAAGTTGATGTCATTGCAAAATTGCCTCATCCCACTACCGTGAAGGGTATTCGCAGTTTCTCGTCACGGGGGGCGGGATGTTTTTCCTACGGGACGGAATTTTTATTCAGGATTTTCCAAAATTGCCCGGCTATGACCCACCTCCTTGGAAAAGAAACCTCCGTTTATTTCTCGATAGGAATGATCAAAGCATTTGAAACTCTTAAGATGAGTTACACGGCTCTAATTTAGTGCTTCCCGATTGGGGACTTGCCCTTTGAAATATGTGTGATGAAAGTGATTTTGCTGTTGGGGGTCAGTCATAGGGAAACGATAGGACCATGCACTTTCCAGCCAATCACTATGCAAGTAAAACTATGACCGAGGCTCAAGCACATTACACTACAACGGAAAAAGAATTACTTGCAGTAGTGTATGCTTTCGAGAAATTCCGGCCATATCTTGTCTTGTCTAAAAGCATTGTGTATACGGACCATTCGCTTTCAGTACTTGCTTGCTAAGCAAGTGCTAAGCTAAGAATTGCTTCCGCATTTGGGTTTTGTGCTCAAGAATTTGATGTTGTTATCCGTGATAAAAAGGAGCTGAAAATCTCGCGCAGACCTACCTGGCATAGACTTGAAAATCCCCATCAAAGTGAGCTCGAGAAAAAGGAAATTACGGAAATATTTCCTCTCGAGACACTTAGGATGATTACTTTTCGTGGTGATGATAATGCCCCATGGATTGCCGATTTTGCAAACTACCATGCGGGGAATTTTGTGATCAAAGGAATGTCGTCTCAGCAAAAAAGAAAGTTTTTCAAAGACGTAATTCACGACTTTTGGGACGTCCCTTGTGTTTAAGATCTGTGTGACCAAGGATTTAGGCGTTGGTCTTCGGGGGCAAGAGCTTTCGACTTTCTCAATGCTTGCCATTTAGACCACCGGGGGACAATATGTCGGCCATATTTCTCCGCTTTAAAGATCTTCGTTTCAGGTTTCTATTGGACCACGATCTACAAGGATGCCCAACGAATATGTCAACCCGATGTGACATTTGTCAACGTAAGGCCAATATTTAGCGAGTGATGGTGATGCCTACAAAATCTTCCATAGTTGGCGTAATTCCTGGACTTGTGCGGCATTGTTTTATGGGGCCGTTCCGTCTTCAAGAGGGAACAAATACTTACTCGTGGCCGGTGATTATTGTTTAAAAATTGGGTTGAAGCAAAAGCGCTCCCCTCCAATGACGCGCGAGTTGTTTGCTATATTCTTAAAATCTCTATTCGCAGTGTCGGATGCCCCATCGTGCCTATCATAAGTGATCGCGGTACCCCTGTGTGGCAATGACCAATTTGCAAAGGTCATGCTAAATACGGAGTCAACTCATCGTCTCTCCACCGGGGGGCGGTATCATACACAAACAGTGACAAGTTGGGTATCCATCGTGGTTTGAACGATTTCTTGGAAAGGACCGTGGGAGAAAATCGTACTCCTTTGTCAGATAAGCTCGATGTGCTTTATGGCTTTCGCACCGCTTACAAAACACCCATTGGGTGTACTCCATATAAGTTGGTTTATGGAAAAGCCTGCCATCTGCCAATTGAGTTAGAACACAAGGCCTACTGGGCCTTAAAACATACAAACTTTGATCTGAAAACCGCTGGTGACCATAGGAAAGTTCAGCTGAATGAACTTAATGAGCTCCGTGATGAAGCTTATGAGAACTCTTTGATCTATAAAGAAAAGACAAAGAGGATTCACGACTCCAAGATCAAGAACCGCGTTTTCAACGTCGGTGATCGAGTCCTCCTCTTTAACTCTAGATTAAAGATTTTCTCAGGAAAGCTTAAAACCCGCTGGTCAGGACCTTTCACTATCACACAAGTTTTCCCGTACGGCACCGCGAGATTTTACAAAACTCTGGGCCAAACTTCAAAGTGAATGGTCATCGTATTAAACACTACTTTGGAGGGGACGTACCACAATTGGTAGTCCCAGATCTCCAAACATTCCCTAATGTCCAATAAATTCAGGTGACGGGTCAAGCATAGCGACCTTAAACAAGCGCTTCGTGGGAGGCACCCCATGCTTATCGTAGTATTATGAATAAATGTTTTCTTGTTGTGTGGAGGCTCGCCTCTTCCATTACCCGTGTTTCGTGTTTGTGTTGTTAATTGTCCAGGATTGCCCGGATTGTGAAGAACTCTCGTGCTTGTGTTTTTATCAAGAGTTTCACATCCTCAGCTTCATTTTGGGAATCCAGTATCCAAATCTAATCGACTAACGTTTTATCTTTTGGCACACTTAATAAACGGCCTTAGATTTACGTAGGTGCCCCTTTATAACATCGAGGACGATGTTTAGTTCTAGTATGGGGGGGAGATTTTTGCCTGCAGCCGTTGTTATCACGTAATCCAGTTTTTACCACCAAAATTTTTGCAAAAATACCAAAAAAATGAATTTTTTTTGTTTAATTTTTCAAAAATAAAATAAGTGTTTTGTCATAGTTTTGACTTTCCTAATGGGTAGAATGAGAATAATTTTTGACTCGATCGGGCGTGTTGAGCCCTAGCTAGTTCCTCAATTGTAGGCTAAGCTTTCACGAGGTGAAGAACAAGAAGTGATAGAGTTAAATATAAGTTTATGTGCTGAGCAAGATTCTTCTAAAAACTTATATGAGTAACTTGTGGCTTTTTCTCCCATTAGCTTCTAATCCACCTAATCATACGTGCTCATTTCAATTCAACTAAGTCAATCGATGTTTTTAGAAAAAGCTTCAAATTTGTAACTTGATTCTTTAAAGCGAGGTTTTTCTGTTCTTAGTAATTTGAAAGTTAAAATGCCAAAGAAGCATGAATGAAATATGAATGCAAAAATGCATGAATATTATTTGAAATTAACTCCAATGGAAGCATACTTTGATTATAAGGACAAGTAAATGATTGTCGTATATCCCACCTAACCTGCGAACGCCACTGGGATGGGGTTTCAAACTAAGACAATCTTTACTTCTAGGGATTTGGTGTTTGTGAAAATCACACCATGAAGCGAGGTCTATGAAGGTTCAAACTAAACACCTACCCTTAAAGCCATATTATGGAAGAATGTTTTAGATTTGATTTCCCGCTACGCTACAACGGGGTGTGGTTTTCAAACTAAGAACTCCGGTCCTATTGGTAGTATAACCTAACTCGGGGAGCAGGCCTAGGTAAGTGTTCAAACTAAGCAACGTATTCCTAGTTCTAAGAATCTTATGAATAATAAAAATGTTGCAAAACGTTCTACATTAAATTTTCCGCTCTTTAAAATATCAAGTTACAAGGTCATAATAAGTTGTTGCTATTGAAGTCGTGATTCATCTCGAATTACGACTAAGGAAATATGTGGTCTAGGTTTAGTTTTGAATTGAGTCACACATTTAAACTCATAAAATCCATTTCGGTTAGTTGAAAGTCCACAAGTATAAGTAAGATGCTTAACATTAGACTAATATTGGCAATGATCTAGTTAAATTGCTTGTTAGGATCTAGTATAAATCGGGGAACGATGAATTTATACCGTCTGGACTTCCGAGATTATTCTATGGAAGCAATCTCCTTCTATGATCCCAGTGTTTATAAAATAAAGAAGTCGAGCATGTTTAATTAAGAAAAGAAAAAGAAAATCCAAAATAATAGGGAAAGTTTTAGTGTATAAATAAAATTTGGTGAAAACAGGGACTTGTCGACGCTTTGATGCTTTTAGTTCCCTTTACAAACACTTTGGCAACTTTTCAAGGTTATTCTAGTCGGAGGGGATTAAGATTCATGGTTTCTTGAAGTGTTTTACTTCATAACATTTGCGTGATGACACGACAATACCATATAAAGGTGGATTTTGGGTATGTGCTTAATTACACATACCATTTTCCCTTTAAAACTGAACTTAAATGACTACAACATAACCCAAACAATACATTGTATATGTATGTTAGACATTTGTATGTGCAGAACGATATTCAAGAAAAGAACAAAAGAAGAGCCAATAGCAAACAAAACCGAGCACGGAAGTGACAGGGCAAAGTCAAAAAGGCAAGCCAAGTGAAGAAAATACAACTAGCGGGGCTAAAACACCAAACCTCCAGTGTATTACAAAAGATTAAAAAGACAAGGTCAAACTGCAACCGGAGTATAGATTTGCATTTAAGATTATATACACTTCAGGGACCATTCTGCCTACTCCCCAAAAAGTCTTATTTCACCCGCCCAGCAACCCACGTTACAAATTGTAATGTGCCTCCCATACTTCTCCCAGCAGAACCATTTCTCTCCCTCGCCACAATCATTTCATCCACCCTACTAACCCCCCCCCCCAACTGAATAAAATCCATGTTGGCAATCCCCCTCACCATTTCCCAAGCAATTCGATGGCTTAGATTGTCTCCAAAGAAGCTCAAAAGAAATCACGAAGGCTGGGATTTGCTTTAGAATTCCCCCCCACACAACAAGCACACTTCGATTTTGCTCTTCCAAAAAGAAGCACAAGCTGCAAGTCCAGAAAGACTCGCTAATAAATAATAGCCTTTTGTAAAGCCTTCAGGGCAACTAGTTTTTAATTTTAATATAACATAGCTTTATTTTAGTTTATTTTACAGCTTTGTGCTTTCAGCTTTGTAACATTTCCAAGTTTTAATGCAAAATTTAAGTTTTTAAGTCAATTTACAATACCAGTGTTAAGTTATTTAACTCAATTGTTTTGTGTTCAAAAGCTCATACCAACAGCTTACTTATAACTTTTCATTAAGTAAGATAAAAAAATTAAGTAAAGTTAAGAGAAAATTCCCAAATCTCACTCTCATACCGACAGCTTAGTTTATGATGATAGCCCAGTTCTCTGGATGAGCTTATGGACTCCTCACTAGCTGTTTTAGTACAAGCTATAGCTTGAAGATTGCAATGTTTGACCCTGTTTTGAGCATAGGGTGTTGTAAGTTTTTCTTTTTCTTATTGTTCTTATTTTCTGCAGAACTGTTTTAGTGCTCATATATTGCATATTTGTAGTTGAAAAAAGTATATTGTATTACATCTTACTTTAGTACTGTTAGTTTATTATTTTGTTAAAACTGCTAGTTATAAAGTTACCACGCTTAGGGCTATTTCATCTATTTAAGTGCTTATTCTTGATCTGAAAAGCTTTCATAAAGCTGTTTTAATTTATTTAATAGGGTGGTAGGGTATTGGGAGATGGGGTGGATATGAGACTTATAATTCGTTTTTAATTACATATAAAAAGAAAAATGAATCTTGAAAACTTCAAGAGACTTTTCAACTAGCATTACTATCCTGTAGTTAGTACTGGCTAGTTCACTTTTGGAACAACACTAACTATAAAGCTACTAAAAGCGTATATAAAAAGCTACCGAGTACTAACTCCAAGTTAGTACTGCTAGTTCATTTTCTTGATTTCAAAGGTAATTAAGCAGTACTAAAACTCAACACTACAGTACTAACTCCAAGTTAAAGTACTGTCAGTTAAAACTGTTAGTACTGGTATTCATATTTAACATATCAGCTATTATATATACTTAATTTAAGATTGGTTTAGGCTTTTAAGAGTAGATTAAGCCTGATTTTAGTTTACTGTCTTCAGTAGAAACTTATTTGTCCTTCTTAAAATAATTTTTAAGAAGTTTATCAATTTTTAAGTTTTCTAGCTTATTTTGTCATTTTGGTTTATTCTAGTTGCTTACTTCTATTACTAAGTGCTTATTAAGGTTAGGAGAACTTCTGTTTTAGCTTGTTTACTTACTTCTTGTTTCTTTGAGTTTTGTTAGCCTAGCAGTACTAACCTTAAACTAACAGTACTAACTCCAAGTTAGTACTGGTAGTTAATACTGTTAGTACTGTTGTTAGTACTGTTGTGTTTATCTTGTTTAATTTAGCTTAATTGCTTTTTTGTATTTGCTTATTTAGAGTTAGTTTAGCTTATTTGATTCGTCTTAAGTTTATTTGAGCTTATTTGTGCCTTAGTGTAAAAGTTTTAAGTGTTTTTGCCTTTGCTAGCTTTGATTCTTGTTCCAGCTTATGTTCTTTGTTTAAATTTTATGTGCATTTGCTTTCAGTTTTAATTCTCAATCATTCCTTGTTACATTCAAACACCAATCATCAATTGTCTCTCGATTTTCCATTTTAGCCTCGTTGGGACATAACGACCCGGGACCACTCTATACTGCTTCCGGTTTCATTGCTCTCGCGAATTCTGATCCTTGTTGTATTTATATCATATATAGATAAGTTTTAAGGAGTAAGTTTTGGCGGGTCAGTGTTCACCATCGGATTCAGACCCCAGATAGGGTTGTCAAACCCAATAGATCAATTTGATGCATCCAACGTTTACCTCCTCTGTAATTAACGGTCACACAGTAAAAGGCATATACTCATAGCAATGAAATCATATCACGTATCAAAACACATCGCGTTCAATTTTCAAAACAACATGTATCCCCCTCGCGGGTTATAAAACATATAAAACAGTTTAAATGCGAAGCTATGAACTCACCTTAATCGAAGTCGAAGATCAAATAACCGAAACAATCACGAACCACTCAACAACGAACTTAACCGATACCTATAATTTATGTCGCTCGATTACTATACAATAAGATATGATTGAATAGTGCGTACATCGCGACTATTAAAACGATATAGATATACATACACATGTGATGAGAAATCCACTTGCGCGTCTTAGATACTAAACCCCACATAATTGAGTTACAATCATTCTTTTACTTACACGTTACAATACTTTATTGAAAACTTTCTATTTTTGGAAACTTTCTATTTTTGGAAAATTATTATTTTCGGAAAGTTATCATTTTTAGTAAGTCCCGTCATCTAATTTTATTTATAATAATATTTATTTATTTCGTCGTACATTCGACACCTAATTTGGTTGTTAATTACTCGTATCAGAGTTATATTCCGTATGTTACAAGAGTTACTATTTTTAGACTTTCCATTTTTGGAACCGACCAATGGTTTCAAAATAATTACTTACATAAGAATATTAATCGATATTATTTTTATTAATCGAATCGCCCTTATAACGTATTGACATTGATTAAAATATCCGTTGACTTTATTTGACTTTTATAAATATATATACTTTTTACTTAGATCTGACCCCTCCAAAAAGAATCGCTATATCAAATTTTCACGAATCGGACTCTAAAGAGATTTTATGCAAAACGACGTTTCGGACATCTTTTTAGTTTTAGCCGAGACCTGAATTTCAACAAAAAATGACCAAAATGCCCTTACAAGATTCTGCTGGAAACTAATTATATTTTTAATATAGTGCAAAAATTTGACTTTTAGTTTTGACCCGTTATCATGCGATTTTAAAACTAACAAACCTCGCGGCAAAATAACATGATATTCCGAACACCTTTCGTGTTTCGCCGGAAGGCTAAAACGGACTCAAAAGTGCTCAAATCAAACAATTTATATTCTGCCAGCTTTTAATATTTATTACAAGTGACTTTATTTTCTAGTTTAAAGTGTATATCTCGATTTCGCTCTAGATTCTTCGTTATTAGGAGTTAGAAGCTCCATTTTATATCAAAACGATCGTAAAAATAAACTATATCATATTTTTCAAAAAAAATCAAAATTTTCAAAACAAAATCAGATTTTTCAAAATCTCGTGCCTCGTTTTCCGTGCCGAAGTTTCTGCCGAAACATACACGTTACGGTTCGCGCCAAAAACCATTTTCGACCCAAAAATCCATTCATGACACATCTAAAACAGCCTATACACGATATTCACATCGCTCAATCATCCCAAATCACAATCTAACTAATCGACGCAAGTTCGCTCGGATTTCATCACATACAATAATCGAAAACAAATCAAATCGAGAAAACAACTATTAAACTAGTAATAGAAATACTCACTATGCTTTATAAAGCAAGATCGGACAAAACCACAGACTCGTCTTGTTCCTGCTTGTCTTAACCGAGGCTCGAACCACACCCAAAACCCAAAACCTTAACTTTCGTTATTCAAATCTTCCCCAAATCCTTTTATTAACACTTTCCACTAGCCTCTAATACTTAATTAGATCAAAACCTTCTTATTTTATTCAAAACTCAAACATGCATAAACCTTATTGCATGTGACCTTTTTCACTTTAGATGATCAATAAATCATCATCTAAATAACATTTGATGACTAGAAAAATCAAAACACACCAATGGTGTTTGTTTTGTTGCTTCGTCTGAACCCAAAAGAGGAGGGAAAGAAGGAAAACAAGTTTCTACTTATTCCTACCTTGATCTAAATCATTTTTGAGTGAGGTTTAAATGGATTTCAAGATCAAAATTAGTTGATGATGCTTGTGTTTGTGTGTGTATGTCCGGCCAAAAAAGAGAGACCAAAGGAAAGAAGAACAAAAATTGAACTATGTGTTTCTTGTGAGAAGTGAAGGGATTATAAGTCTTTGGAAGCAACACAAGTAATGATTTCTTGCATTGGAAATTAAAATAGTTTGAGTGTGTTTGGCGGCATATAGCCGCCGGCTATATTGGGCTAGGGGAGAGCATGCATAAATTTTTTATAAACATTTTTATTGCTAGTATTTTCTTGTAAAACCCTTTTTAATTAAAATGTAACATTTGTATACAATATTAATAAAGGTGTACGTTAAACGCGAGTTTTGGCCAAGTCGAGGAAAAAATAACAACGGAGTCCGCGAAAAATATAATTTACAAAAATAAAACATAAATGGGGCGCGTCATAATTTATTACGATGCTAAAAACGTTTAACGGTCGCGTGGTCAGACGTTGACTCGCGAAAAGACCAAAAATAAAAATTTCTCCAAATCTTTCGGAATAAAATACGAAAATATTTATTCTTGACAAATAAAATATTAAATGTCGACGTTCAATCATACGAATTTATAAAAATATAACTATAACGTCGAATCAGCAACGTCGTACGCGTCGTAAAACTCAGGTTGTTACAATCTTTTTTGTGGCAGGTACTCCATTCGGATATTCTTTGTGATGTCATCAAGCGAAGTTCGAAGCCTTGTTAATGTGTCATCACTGAACTTGTAAAGTTCATCTGAGCGCATTAACCTGTTTCTCCCATGGTTGTCAACATAAATGAATCCTTGAGGGTCTGTATGTGGAGTTTATGGGTCCCTTTTCGCGATGCTGAGTCTTGTAGTTTTTGGCTTGGTGATGTTGATCTTCTTCTGGTAACTTTCGACTCCTAGTTGAAGATCTTCGACTCTCTTTTGAATAACCATGCTTCTGGTGAACATTCACAGTGCTATAGCAAAGTCAGAAACATCATCGCCCGAGAGATTGGTGAGTCTATTCTCAACAATAAGGATCATCATGTCCTCGATGTCATTGATACAAAGTCGTGGGAAGTCGCCTTCCTTGAATGTGTAAAGTTCGTTATCAGCTCTTCGTACTTTAATCTCTCTCAGATACCCATACCCATGTTTCCGCATAACCTCGACCCAAGTCACTACCAGAATACGTTTAGTAGAATACACATCATGACTGGATTCCAAGCCTCGTGCATACGCATAGAAGGTCTTACGTTGTTTTCTCCAATGAGAAATACCTCATAATGCATGTTTATCATAGGAAACTTTAACAGGACTCTATATGTTTGGAACCATGTCTTCAATGCCTGGAAGATCATACTGAGAGGCCTTTGTCTTTGTTGTGGAAGTCGTATAGGTCATGGTCAAAATTCCTCCTTGTAGATACTTGAGATCGTTGTTGAAAAAGTAGTCAACCGGTACCATTTGACGATTCTCATTCATGACTAAAGGGAGGGGTTTGGTAAGATCAAATGGATAATCACCACCTTCTGGATTGTCCCAATCAAGTTTCTCAAAAAGAGCTTTGTAACATTCTTCAAAGTTATATTCTAACTCAGCAAAATTGGTACGTGTGCCTTTGAGAAGTTTGAATGTTGGCCCTAACATGGTTTCTTGAGTTAGATTGATGATCTTCAGGCCGTTCATGATGTACGCAGAGAAGCCAATAGGAGTGCTCATCAATTCATGAAAGGTTTTTGAAGGTTTATCAGCAGTAGTTGCAAGGGTCATTAACCAGCTTTAAGTTAGTCCTTGTTGAGGAGTCTTGCCAACATTCCAATCAGGATCAGTGGGTTCTTGAGGTTGTTTAGGTTTGGTAAACCAGTCACGTTTAGATGCAACCTCTCTCATGGGTTCTTCATCATCATTACCCATATTCCCTTCTTGATTATGTGGCATATCAGAATCTGCAACCTCAAACTCTGGTTCCTTTGCTTGAACAGACTTTCCAGAAGATTTTGATTGAGACTTGGTGCCTTTGGATGAGCTAGACTTTGATTCTTTATTATTCGGACCTTTTTTTGGTTCAGCATCCTTGCTTGTCTTCCTTTTCTTCAACCCTCGGTCTGATCCAGCGGAAGGGTCTTCATCTTTATCTTTGTCGTTACGATCTCTCTTTAAAGAATATTTGTTACCATAGGAATCAAAAAGGTCCTTGTCGAGCTTGTAAGATTTGACCAATGCATCATAGAGTTCTTTGTGTTTTGGAGCATCTTGATACGATTTACTTTTCTGTATCTTGTCTAAGAGAATCTTCTTCAATTCAAACTTGGTGAGAGATGCTGCAGCCTCGTATGTTGATTTCGGTTGAGAAGAAGATTTGGCCAAGATGACGTTCTCAACTGATTCATTAATGGCACTTTGGATCATAAGAGTGGCAAATTCTGATACTTCCTTAGGTAGGAACTGAGGGAGTTGACTCTTAACTTCATATTTTATGATATCCTTAGTAGATTTCTCAACGAGATTAATGTATCTATCTTTTTCTTCTTGAGCTTTCTTCTCAAATTCTGTCGTGTATGACTGGAGAGCTGTTTGAGTAGCGAATCCAATTCTTGTACTAAGATGGTCATCTACCATTGCAGGAATTTGTGATCTGATCGATGTGAGGATCTGAGCAGAGTGATCAACTTGTTTTAATTAAGAAAGCTCCTTCTCCAAATTAGAAACTCTATGGTCAAATCCGAATAGGGAAGAGAAATCAGGAAGAGCAGGAATTAAGGTTGTAGAAGGTTCAGTTGTTGGTTCGAGAGTTGGTGGTGACTGTTGTAGAATGGAAGTGAATGGTTGAATTATTGGAGGAACGGTTGTTGCAGGAATAGTAGAAGTTTTTGGGATAGCCATTATAGGTACTAAGAGAAGAGAGGGTGCTTGAGTGCTTGATTCTTCTTGACGAACCTTGAAATTCATCATAGAAGCAACTTCATCGACGACTGGTGGAACATTATCCAAGATAAGAAATTTACTTGCAAATTTGGATGACACAAAAGAGCTATGCTTTGACCCTTCAGTCTTCTATGAAGTAGTAAGTGTCACATGTGCATCTTCGACGACTTGCTCATATGACTTTTCTTGAGAACCACTTTCACGAGTAGCATCAGACATCTCTACATCTCCTTTCCTTACTTCTTTATGTTCTGTAACTTTTGATCTCACGTTCACATCCTTGTACAAATCATCATACTCTTCATCATCAAATTCCTTGTTTTCATCATCTGTTTCTTCATTAGTAGGTACAAAATAGTCAGTAGTATGTATGTATTCTTCTTCTTATGTTTCTTCTTCTTCATCAATATTCATATTAAGATTAGGATTCTCTCCTTTATCTGAATCAGTCCGTTCACTATCTTGTGCATTAATACCACTATCATCATCATTTTCACTTCCTTCATCATCGTTGTCATCACTTTCATTGTCATCATCACTATCTCCTCCTGATTTATTGTCACTCTCAGAAGAATATGCTTTAGACACATCGGGAACCCCTGGTTTCACACCAGTTCCTTCACTTGTGTTAGAAGATTTAGCTTTTGACTCATCAGGAACCTCTGATTCAAAATTAGCTCCCTCACTTGAGCCATTTACTTGAAACTTGTGAGTTTCTTGCCTGCTTTTCATGAGAGCTTTCTTTAGCTGAGCATCTTCAAGTAGTGATGCATCCGAAAGTAACTTAATGCCTTTGCCTCTATCAGCCTTAGCTGGTGCTTTCTTCTTCGATATAGACACACCAGGAGTATCTTCGATGACAACACCTACTATTGGCGCATTAGTAGACTTCTTTGCGTGTCTCTTAACTCTCTTTGACTTCTTTGTGGGTTCTTTAGGTGAGGCTGGGACAGTCGTGAGTTTAGGAGAAGCATGCTTCTTGAACTCTTTTGCCTTCTTAGTAAGTTGGTATGTGCTTAATTACACATACCTTTTACCTATAAAAACGAGCCTAAATGACCAAAAAACATACATAAAATGCCAAATATATGCTTGTTTTATGTTGTTTACTGTGCAGGTAACGGATATCTACAAAAGGACAAAAACAAAGCCAAATCAGACAAAACCGGGCACAGAAATGGAAAGAGCGCGAAAAAACCGAAGCCGAAGGCATAAGCATCTTATTGGGCCAACCCGTACCCTACTTAATGGGTCGTATCAGCCCAAAATGCTTATATATTTAATCAAAGTCCAAGTCCAATTAAATCCTAAATCAGCCCGAGATCAAAAGCCCATTTATACTTAACCAATAATCCCGTTATAACCCATTACACCTTTAGTCCTTTTTCATTTCACCACAAGTCCTTAGGGACTAACAAAGTTAGTCCCTAAACTTTTCACCATTAGTCCTTAAATCCCTAACCCCGTTACCTTTTTCCCCTTAACACCGTTATCCCAAAACACCCCAAATAACAAAAACCCACCAAATACTATTCATCCTCCCCCTTCATGTGATGACCTGCAACCAGACAACCCCTCTCAACCCCACTCAAAACCCCACCCCAGAAGGTGCCAAATCCACCCTGGAAATCTCATGATATGTTATTGGTTGATGGGACATGAATTAAATCAAGGGTTCAGATTGCAAGGCTTGGTGAACAAGAAAATTGGATGGCTTGGATTCAAGATGGAAGGCACATCTCTCTTACTCATCACAAAAGAAGCACAACTCTCACAACAAGAAGCACATCCCTGTGCCTTTTACTAGCTTATAAATAGGAGCTTATTTCCTTTGTAAAATTTGATGTAGTGTAGAAGTAGTATAGCTTTATTTTACCAGCTTTTTGTCATTTTACTTATTGTCATTTACAGCTTATTGTATTTTACTTTTCCAAGCCATGTAACCTTTTTAAGTGATTAATGAAATTTTGATTTTCTAAATTATGTCTTAAATATGTTTACTTAATGCAAATTCAAGCTTTATCATGTTATAACATAAGCTCTTTAGAAGATATTTAAACCTGCAAAGTTGTTGTTATTGTTACATAGAAAATTCTACCCCAAAAATACCAAAGCTAAAATGTTGGATGAAAAGCCAAAAAGGGATGGGCTTATGGACTTACCAGCTTGTTTAAAACAAGCTGAAGCTTTTGTAGATAAGCTCTAAGAGCCTATTTGAAGCCTTGTTTGTGCAAAGGCATTTGTAAGTCTTCAAAATTCACTTTCTAGCTTATTTTATGTTTTGCTCATTCCATTGCTAATTTCTGCTTAATTTGTGCTTATTTTACTTTATAGTTACTTATTCCGTCTTTATATTGCTTAATTGATGTAGTTTTATGCATTTTATCATCTGTTTTGGCTTAAAAGCGTTTTTCATAATTCTAAAGGAGTGTTTGGGTTAAAAGTTTATTTCAAAGCAAAAATCTATTTTGGTCATCTATGTTCTTTAAATTCAGTTTAGATTCATCTTAAATCAGTATTGGATCTTGTTTAGCTAAGTTTGAATCAAGTTCTAAGTAGTATAAGAGTTTTTATAGTCATTTTTTTCAATCTGTGATGTTTTCTAGCTATTAATCTGTTCTAGTTTTGATTATAAGAATCTAGTAGTTTAGTGTTGTTTTACATATCTAAAATGCAGTCCTAAATGAGTATATAATCTGGTAGTTCAAAGTTTGTGCATTAATTCTTTGGTTCTATAGATTTGGGTCAAAACTGTCATAGTACGCATGTTTTTAAAAGCCTCAATAGCTAGTTCTCAAGTACAGATTAAGGGTGGTTATAGTTTAAGTTAGGACCTGATTTTGAGAACATAAGCTCCTTGGAGGCTAGTCTTAATCTGAAAATAGCTTTCATAGGTTAATAAGCTCATTTAGTTAGCTAATTATAGGGCTGCAATAAACCCTTTGTCATCTAAAACCAATAAAACCAAAAATGCTATTAACTGCTTATTTCATTTTCAGCTTATTTTTGCTTATGCAAATTGTTTATTTCTGTTTTGGTGTGCTTATTAAGTTTAGTTTTAGAACCTAGTAGCTTGTTTAGTTTAGGTTTTAGCTTAGAAAAGCCTTTTGCATAATCTGTCAAATTCTAAGGCTTTAAAGCCATGTTTTAGTTTAACTGCTGTCTTTATTTGCTTTTCTGTGCTTATTTTTAAGTTTCATAAAAAGTCATAGTTTTAAAAAAATGCTTATTTTCATGTTTTCTATAAGTTTTGGTAAAAAAAGTTACAAAAATAAAATGTGTTCAAAAACCAAGGCCCAGGACTCGAACCTGCGACCTCGGCTATAAACACACAACACCACACTCTGCTACCACTCGCCCTTGAGACTTTTTCGTTTAGACTTTGCAACATTTATTATTTAACCCCTTTTTGGCCATTTAAGCATTCGGCCCTTTTTGCTTATTAACAGCTTATTCCCATAAGCTGTTAGATGAAAGGTTCGTGACTAAAATAAGTCACGAAACCTGGCTAAATAGCCAAAGTCTAAAAGACAAGAGCACCTTGCCCATACTTGTAAAATGGGTATAAATACCCCCACCACCTCCTCATTAGTGAGGTGTGTCTTCTAATCTCATTCTAATCATTTTCTCTAATCATCCTCCTCCCTCTTTCTCTCTCTAAATTCTGTAAGCAAACACACTACATCGAAACACACACTTTATAGCTTATTGATCCTGAATTCAAGACCTCTCAAGTGGTATCAGAGCCGAGGAGCGATATTGTGTGTTTTTCGTGTCTTTTTGTTGAATTTGAGCTTATTTTGTGCTTATTGCTAATTTCGGGTGTGTTTTATGCAACCGAGATTGATTGCTTACGGTTTTATCGTAAGAATCTTGGCAAGATTAGTACCGAATTTGTTTATTTGTGCTTATTTTTTATATTCAGCAGGTTTTTAATTTCAAATTCAGTAAAATTTGTTACATCTGGTCAAACTCGATAGTCAACTGGTCAAATTCAAAAGTTTGACTGGTCAAATTTAGTAAAGTTTGTTACAATTGGTCAAAATTTGTTATACTTGGTCAAAGTTTGTTAAATCTGGTCAAAATATCAAATTCGGATTAATAACTGATTTTGCTGCATTTGACTTTCAAAATCGAAAGTTTGACTTTTAGTCAAACTGGTCAACACGTTTGTTGAAAAAGACGTTTTGAGTCTTAGATCAAGATTTGAACTAAACTCGGAATCAAACTCGGATCGGATCATTTTCAAAGAATTATAAACACGATCTCAGCTTAACTTTGTGTGTTCTTCAAACAAATCTACGGACTTTTTACAGATCCGTTCACACAAAAAGTTGCTCTTCACAGATCTAAACTCGAAAAAAAAAATCTCATCACAGATCTAGTTCTAAACTCGGACTCAAATTCGAAACAACTAATTTTCAGAAAATTTAGATCTCAGTTTTATTCATCATAGATCTCAGTTTCGTAAGCAAACTCGGAAATAAACTCGGAACGATTTAATTTAGGAAAAGAAAAGTTAGATCTCAGTTTTATTTTTGTGTGTATAACATCAGGTTCAGAGACTCTAAAATATCAAAACCACACAAAAAATTTCATCATAGATCTAATCATTTTTGGAAAACAATAATATTTCCACAACCACAAGTTCGTCCTCTTCAATAAACAAAACAGACTTTAAAACGAAAAACACATCCAAGAGATCTCAGCTTTGGTTTTTCTTTCACATCTCATAAGAGATTTCAAGAACATCAAGTTCTTTACAAACAAGAAAAACAAACGTCATCATAGATCAACGTTTTTGTTAATATTCGAAATCACAAAAGAAAAAGATAAGAACAAAAGGGGTTCATAGCTCATCTTTGTTTCGGTGTCTTAACGAAAAAAAAAACCTACCAGTGATTTCAGTCGATTAAACTCATCTTGATTCATTGTTTAGTGTGTTCGTGTGTATAAAACATAATCAAATGGGTTCTGAGTTAAAAGGGGTTTGTGGTAGCGTATGCTAGTAAGAAATTACGAGAGGGTTTGTGATTTCTTTGTTGTGACATGATTGTTTTCAAGAAAGTGGTGTGGATTTTTTTTTCTAAGGGTTAGGGTTACATCAGGTTGTGGTGAGAGATCTATTTGAGAGGCAAAGAAATTAGTGACTGTGTTTGTCGTGTGAGTGTTAATAAAAAACAAAGAGAGGCGTGCTTATATGTGTTAGGGTATCACTAAGGTTTTGTGTGAAGTGCTTTGTATTAGAAATATTTAGGGTTCAGTCAAGATTGTTGGGCCTTAAAAAATTTCTACCAAAAATATGTTAAACAAAGTTGGGCTGGCATGGTGCAAATACTAAAGTGGGCTCATTTGTGAATTTTTGAGGAAACATATACGTGTATGTAACAATTCATAAGAAGTTGTGTTGTTTTGTGAATTTTTGAGGAGATATTCAAGTGAATTTATATTGATTTTGTGAATCTGTGGATTTTTGGGCTATATCAATTCATAAGAAGATGTAAGTAACAATATTGTTACTTTAGGAAATCGCATATAGTTGAAGATTTTTACTTGCGGGATAGATAATTCAATTGTGCTTAAAATTTTGGATTGAATTTTTGTATTCATATCGAAATTATAGTTTTCATATCGAATTTGCTCTCTTGTAAGTTTTTCCTTGTTTCTCATGTTTTAATAGATATATCACCACTTTCGGTTTCATCGAATTTGGTTGTGATAGGATTTTATCATTTTCACTATTTATTTCATTAGTACTCGTCTGATTATCAAGTTGTGATAGATTAGTTCTTCATTTTCGATTCAAACTTGGTAAAACTCACATTTTCGGTTATATCGAATTTGTGGTGTTCATTTTCGAAAGTGTTCTTCAAAACGCATAAAATCCATCGAAATTGATCCACTTTATGGTTTTATCGTATTGTTGATTCATTTTCGTTGGATACTTTCTAGAAACATACAATTTTTTATAATCACGAATAGGATTTGTTATTTGTTAGTGTTTACCGAAAATTGAACTCATTCAGGAAATTTGTGCTTAAAAGATACAGTTTTAGTCTTTCTTAAAAAGCTAATATTCAATTGAAATTGATCAATTACGGTTTTATCGTAATCTTGATTCATTTTCGATTGATATTTTTGTGAAAGCTGAGATAACTGCGAAAAATTTGGGTTCGTGAGAACTTGGAGTCTTAGGCTCGAGTTGGACATTATTTTAGAATCTTCATTTTTGATTGTGTTTGTGATTGATTTGGTTTGTGAGGAACTGATAGGTTGTGTGTGATTTGGTTGATAATTGGGATTTAATTTTTGGGTTTGTGTTGAAAATTTCTTGGGTTCGTTGTGATAAATAGGGAAAATGGGATCAAACGAGGAAACAATACGCTTAGCTCAGGAAGCTGAAAAACAACAAATATTTGCTCAACAAGTCCAAAAACAAAACACACATTTGACGAGTCAGCTTGAGATGTATAAGGAACGGGTTCGGATTTTGGAAAACATAAACAAGGATAATAATTATCTCAACGAATTTCTTGGGGTTGATGAACGGGCAAAACGTTATAATAAACAAGCTCAGTCTCAATTGGTTCGTGATCGAGATATCATTCGTGATCTAGAAAAACAACGAGATAAATTAGAGTTAGATGTCAAGGATTATAAAAGACAAAAAGAGGAATATCAAAAGACACAAACGATTTTCAATCAAACACAGTGTAACAAAGAGGAAAAATATCTTGATGATATTCTTCAGTTACAAGCTAAGAACAAAGATCTTGAAAATGTTGTTTGTAAAATGGGCAAATCAACTGAAACACTTCGGTTGCTTACAGATGAACAAAAAGCTTTTCGGGACAACTTACGTAAGTTGGATTTGGGATATAACGGTCCTTATGAACTTTGTGATAAGAATGAACAATTGCATGGCATCAATGCCTAGTGCAAATCCAAGCATGGCATCAATGCCTAGTGCAAATCCAATGCTTGTAGATTTGAATGAAATGGAAAATGTTTTCAAAAAATTGTTTGAGTTACTAGAAAAGAATTCTACACGAACAAGCATTTTATACACGTCTCTAGAAGAACTTCGATTAATCGATATTTGTGTAGAAGCGAAATTAATCCTTCAAGAATTGCATTTGTATTTTGAAATCTTGATCGATAATTTTATATACCCAAAATATATATACTAATATAACTTTAAGAGTAATTAAGAAAATTACCAAGTCACCCTTGATAAAATTCACTCTCAAAAATATATATGATATAATATATATTACGTAT
>BQNB010019574.1:0-66648 GCA_026074375.1 Tanacetum coccineum | reverse complement strand
AGTGGTGGGACCCAAGTGGCTAAAATATGGTGTGTTATGAGTGAGGTGGTATTTTGAGTTATTGTGTTAAAATGAGATGACGGTGATATGGCACAAAGTGGGGCTCAAATGGCTAAACTTTTTTAGCCATTACACCCCTTGCTCTTACAACTTTAAAGTTTATGGACTTTTAGTCTAACAATTTTAGAATTTAAAATTTTTGAAGTTCTGATTAGATATTTTAATATTTTAAACTCATGATTTATATTTGCCAACTGTGTTAAAAAATTTAAAACTTTTCTTTAATCTTTTATATAATAAAAGAATTACATCATTTTGGAGTATTTATAAAATTTGATCTTATAAAAAAATTGAGTCAATCAGAACGCTTGATTTTGACACGTAAGTAAAATCGTGCGATCTGATTAGTTAAAAAAAGTAAAAATTGTATCCAATTTGGTTAAAATTGAAAATTTTGGTGGAAGAATTTGGTAGAAAAAAACACATAAAATTATGTGTCAAATTTGTGAAAACAAAAAAAAATAAAAAAGAAAAGGTAATTAATAAAATATTAGTGGTTGAATTTTAATTAAATAAAACGGAGTTAAATGTAAATTTATAAGTTTTTATGTTTTTTAATAACTTTAAAAAATAAACAAATAACCACTTAGACTTTGTACCACTAAACTTTATATTTTAACAGTACTCGGGTTAGTCGAGTTGACCCCGAACAAATTTTTTCTTCGAGTAACCCGGTCTGAATAAGCTTATTCGGGGTTCAAGCCGGGTCAGGTATTTTGATACCCCTAGCCATATTCAACTTCAACAAGATTGGTCATCAACTTAAATATGTTCATCGTTTGTTATAAGCCCATACTTGGACCCATTCTGAATCTAAAGCCCAGAGTTGGATTAGGGCCGAAGCTGAGCAAATTATTAGCTTAAATTGGTTTAAAGAAACCCAAAATATACTACAAAATTTTTGTTTTGGCTTATGGGTTATTGTTTTCGGCTCATTGTTTGTGATCATTTATTTTGAAACTTTTTGGTAACTTATATAAGCTGAAGAGGTTGAAAATAAACCACAAAAAGTGAGCTTATAAAACATAAGCTCGAAACCAAATAAGTTATAAGCCGACTACATAAGCGGAAACAAACACCCTTATCCTAAAACTTTTATAATAGTGATAGCATCATTAAAGGGATTTGGTTCGGTTAGTACCCGCTTCGATCTAGACGATTCAATCGGTTGACCTCCGGGTTCCGGTTTTCGTGACCCGGTCGGGTTTCTGGTTTTTCGTGTTTTTTATAAATAAAGCATGTTAATTGTATATATTTGCGACATAATTTTATTTTTACATGTTATATTTGTTAATAATATTTTTTATGCTCAATATATGAAATTTTTTATGATTTATAAATATACTTTTTTCTAATCATTGCAAAAAAAAAAAATTATTGTGGAAGACCTGATTGATTCGGTGGTCGAACCGGTTGAAACGGTAACCTGATGACCCGGTGACTCGACCGAGCTGATTACAAACCCGATTTTCAAAACATTGGTTAGTACCCACTTCTGAGTATCGGTTCTTGACTTCTTGTCTACTTCAGTTGATACCCATTGAGTCAAAAGAGTTGCTAAAGCTATTTCTTATAAAGTGGACAATGACTAATGCCAAAAAACACTCAAAATCAAAATATTTCTACCAATTTACAATTTTTTTATGATACACCTATAAGATTTGAAGATTAAACAAGTTATACCTAGCCATATATTGTACGTTTTGCATCACATGTGAAAGCAAAATCATGAGAATAAATGGTGTTTGTTCAAATATATTTTGGTAACAACTTTTATAAGTTCCAAGCATTGACGGACTTTAGTGGAGATCGGGGAGGACCACGGCCCTCCCAAAAGCACTCAAAAGAGTTGTTAGAACTATTTCTTATAAAATAAACAATAACTAGTGCTAAAAAGCACTCAAAGTCAAAATGTTTCTACCAATTTACAATTTTTTTAAAAATATAATAGTGACCACACCTAAAAATTTTGAAGATTAAACAAGTTATACGTACCCATATTTTCTATGTTTTGCATCACATGTGAAAGCAAAAACATGATAATAATTGGTGTTTGTTCAAATATATTTTGGTAACAACTTTTATAAGTTCCAAGAGGGTTCCAAAATCACTAGTTTGACTTCCTGATTGACTAGTTGTCTAGTTAGGTTGTTAGACTTAGGTTGTGTTTGGCGAAACGTAGCAGTAGCAGTAGCGGAAAGCAGTAGCAGTAAGCAGCAAGCAGTAGCAGTAAGTAGCAGCAGTTAGCAGTAGCTGTTTGTTAAATAAAAGTGTTTGGTAACGTAGCTGTAGCAGTAATTATAAATGTAAAATGACTAATAAAGACACATACACATTAACATAAAAATTAATTAATTAATTAAAGGGGGCATATATGTCATTTGAGAGCCAAACGCTAGCTGCTAGATCTAAATGCTTCTTGATGGAGCGTTTTGGATAGGAGCGGTTCCACACAATTCAACCGCTAGTTGCTCGTAGCCAAACAAGCATTATATTTAAACCGCTAGCCGCTTGTCGCTAATTGCTCCAAAACGCTCTTAAACGCTTGGTACCAAACATAACCTTAATATTCAAAGAATACTAATTTTCTTTATCTATAAAATAATAAATGAATAGATTAAAATTATTTGAAGATATAAATAAGAGTTATTTACATAGAGTTAGGATTAAATGAGAAGATTTTCTTAAAATAAGAAGGATAAAAAGTAACTATAACCGTATATTCGAGATGCACCGACTTAAATTAGATGCATCTCTATAATCTTAGATGCATTATAATGCATCATAATGTGTTTTCTAGCTTTTAATTAGATGCATATACGTATATTAGATGCATTTCATGATTCCTCTTGTTTTTTGGTCCTCTACATGTGTCAAAATCATGAATATCAATTTGCATCATCTACACATCAAATTAACTTTCGAAACTTAAAATGGTGCATCTAGATGAATAGATATGCATTTAATGAAAGTCGTTGCATCTAAAATGTGTGGTTTTAGTCACTTCTCACCACTTCTTATTTTAATTTACTTCTCACTGGATCCCTAGTATGTGATTTACTCTTTTCACTTGTGTCTTAAAAGTTTAAAAATCACATCAGTCGTTTATATAGTTGTCACTTTTGCATGGACCGTTTTTTTTTACCAAAACAGACGTTACTTTTTTCCGTTAAACCAGGTCATGTGAAGACAAAACTATCTTTTTAAACTCATTGTAAACCCTATGGAGTATGGACGATTTATGTAACTGACTCATAAATTTTCTTATTAGTTTAGACAAATAAGTACATTTTGATCATTTAGCAAGTATGTTTTGTTTTAATCCATGACAATGATAGTCAAAGCAAATGTTCAAACTTCAAAGAAACCAACTAAAATCCTTCTCGGGGATTCCATCCATAAACCCAAAGTTAATGACTCACTGATATGGCTCGTCATCATTTAGCTATTGCATTTATTTTTCTCATTGTTGGGCATATGTATAGAACGAATTTTAGGATTGGGCACAAATGCACATATAGTTATTTTTCCACTTAGATAGAAGTATCAGGCTACAATATTAAATCAATGTTTGTAAGAACCCACATGAAATCGTTTTTGTTTTTGCAAGATCGAGATCATAAGATTAGATCGAAATCGTAAGATCCTACCAATTTGTCATGTTTTGTAAACAAAGGATAAACGAGTCAAATTGCTTTCATTTCTACCCAACATCAAAGATAAATTCATATAATATCCTTCTGAAAATGTCAAAGATCAAATTTTAACACCAAAGTAAAAGTAGAATACAAAAAGGTCAAGTTTCAATCGTCACATTAACGATTTAGAAAATAAAACGTTAATGGTTGACTTATTAGACATTAGTAAATCTCGTTTGTTTTTGGGCCTAAGCAAGTGAGATAGACACAAAAGATAGAAAAAGTGAATAAAATAGACATAAGTGAGCTCGGATCGAGTGACGATCTTACGAGTTTACGTGCGATTCCATGATCTTACATACGATCCCATCCCAGATGCGATCCTATGCCAATCTTACACGATCTTAGCTAGTAAACACGTAAGATCGTACGATCTTACGAGTTTGCTCGCGATCTTGACAGCCTTGAACTAAACTTTATATAAACCAACTAGATTTAACGATGTGCGATATTGTTAACGATGTTGGGCGATATTGTTAAAATATTGGCTAATCGGCTAGTGACTGTGTTGGGCGATATTGTTAACGATGTGCAATCGGCCTTTATTAAGGATAGACAAATCCTTGACGGTCCGTTTATCCTTAAAAACCTTACTCGATAGGTGGTAGATTACACTCTTCTCAAGGGGTTATTTAGGATCTATGGCCGATTTAGCATATGGTCAAATTTTCAAGGATGCCCTGAAAGTCCAATTCATCCATGGATCATACCGGGTTAGCATTTTTTTAATGAATAACGACGAAAAACAAAACAGTCGATATGGGAACAAAATGGAGTAACGTGTTGTCTTCCAAAGAGAAAGATGGCCTTGGCGGTTCTAGTTTATATATGCGTTAAATAGAGCTTTTAAGATTTAAATGGGGTTTGGCGGTTTACAACTCAAAAAGGTTCTTAATATGGGCTAGAGTATATTAAAGCTAATCCAGCGAAGATGGAAGATTGATAGTGGTTCGAAGAAATGGTGTCATAAGTCCATAATGGCATGTTATTGTCCCAGGGAGATAGTAGGCTTTTAAGGCGCAAGGAGGTATTGATTATTGTTCAGTATTGCTAGCAGAAAAAGTTAGGCAATTGGTGCGTGATACGTCCTGTTTTTTGGGACGATGTGTGGTGGAGACACGACTAAAAACAAAGATTTCATAGTTTTATGCGTTGGAGTTAAACATGAAGATAGATGAGGCTTCTAAGGCTCTCGCAAGGAAAAGCTTGATAAATTCTATTTCGTCGTTGTCCCTAGAACGGATTGGTAGCAAACTCGGATGATGGGCCTGGGATGAGCCACATTTGAAGTTGTGGTCTTAGTGTGCGTCTGAAAGGTAGGTATAGGGGTTCTTTAGATGGTTCGGGGGAACTTACGGTTCAAAGCCGTCCGGTTAGAAAGGTAATTGATGATATATAGACTTTACGTTTGTGGCTACTTTCAAACTCGAATGGATCAAAGCGGTGCCAATTAAGGTAAACATTCCATGCATGGGACGAGGTTGAGTTTAGGTATTGTTTGCCTACTCGTCTTAAATTTATCCCGTAGAGGTATAATTATTCCGTCATTCTATGTCCCATCTGTGATAAGAGTGACGGAGTCGTCGATACATATGTTCTTCGAGTGCCATTTTGCCAAAGATATATTTTTCCGGTAAGATTTGTCGTTGGTGAATGAGTACTTCCTTGGATGTGAATTCCGTTCGATAATGGGACTTCTTTGGATTGATAATCTGAAGATGCCTAGCAAGCATAAAAAGGTTGTTGCAAGGGGAAGTGTTTTGTCGTGGTGGTTTATATATCCCCTGTCTTTCCTAGTAACTAATTGTGTTTTTATTTGGCGCGGATTCTCCCTCTAAATGCACTATCTTTCTTTGACGACCGTAGTTATGTATTCCTATTATTGAGTTGTTAGATGTAAAGTGACGTTTAGTTGGATGATTGGTTAAAAAACCCACATCTTTGTCTTTTAATTGTCCTAGCTCCTTGCAATTTCCTCCTAATAAAATGCCGTTAAAAAAAACTAGATTTTATATAAATGGTTGGAAATTGTATCAGCCATTGTTATAATAGAATACAAGTAGTGAATTTTATTAAGATTAGGAAAGACCTCCTACATAAGAATTAGTAAGTAAGTTTTTTTTCAAGCGAAAGTATCGAGTTGCACAAAAGAAATGAAAGTTGACTATATTTTTTAACTTATAACATTCCTGGTTCAAATTTATTTTTTAAAAAAAGGGAAAAGAAAGTGAAAAAAACTACGATCATAAAGTCTCGAAGCTAAAGCCCCCGCCTTATATCTTTTATAAGCTCGAGATTGGCTTGGAAACGAGCCAATTTAAATATAAACTATCTAGATGACTTTAACTTAATCAAGCTCGAAGGGCTGAGCTCAAGTCTTATTTGAGCCCATTTAATAAAAGAGTTAAAGCCCAATCCATGTATATTTATTGGGGTGAGCAGAAAAACCGAAATAACCGAGAAAATCGAAAACCGAAACCGAAACGATTCGAAAATAACCGAACCGAACTAATAAACGAATCGAATTTGCCAAAACCGAACCGTACCGAACTACTAATTCGGTTCTCGGGTTGGATGTGGGTTTGACAATGAGAAATGAAAACCGAATTTATATAAATATATTTTTTTTTTATATATTTATATATATAAATACTATTAAAAGTTTAAAATAATATTTAAAAAAACACTTTTTATGCTTGAAATAAATTTTTTTGCTAAATATTTATGTAATAATTAATTTTTTTTTAATAAATAGTAAAATTCGGGTTATTCGGGTCAACCCGAGAACCGAATCGAATTCGGTTTTTGGTTCTCGGTTCGGTTTTCAAGTTGACCCAAAAAAAAAAAATTAACCGAACTACCCGAACCGATAACGAAGCACTCCAACCCATGCAAAATATGTTACAACCCGAACTCGAGCTAAAAGAACCAGGCTCGAAACGAGTGATTCCGACCCTTGCAAAATACATGTAAGTCGCAGAATCGTTTCATCGCAGACCCTGGTTTTATAAAAGCTCACCTGGCTCAGTACGCGACACATCGAAAAAAGAGTAATGATATGGACTATATATAGATTTAAGTACTCAATGATGATCTGATTCTTATTGGTGCATATATACAAAAACCACAAAAAACCTTGTATCCTTTAAACAAATCGAACAGAAATCAAAATAAAATCAGCAAACTTTTCTCCGATCAGCTATTGATCGAACAAGCACTTTTGTTGGTGTCGCGGTCACTTGTTGCGCGACATACATAAACATATTCTTTATGTGCATCTTCATGACCAGCGATCTTGACATCATAGAGATCCACGCCGTTATTAACGTTCAAAACAATCAATCGATCCCCTCTACAGGTTGTTGTTTCCACTAATATGTATTCGTCTTTGTTCAAACGACCCAAAACCTTTGTAACGCCGAAAGAACATAGTCCTTGATCAAACCGAAAAAGCCTTGTCCATTCTTTCTGCTTCAATACCCAAACATCTATACCGTTGTTGATAATGTAGTTGCATATATATCCAACTTCGCCGTTTAAATCAACTAACTGAGTGTCGTCTATCCAACCTCCTCCGATTTTATTAGGAGGATTAATCGACCCGAATACTGCATATCATATAACAACAAAGAATACTACTTTTTCCCCCCCCTACACGTTTCGTATCTTATGATTTAGCGAACCAATATAAGCATCCATTAGCATATACACATTTATCGGCTATGGGACAAGATGGGACGACTTGGGGTATCTCTCGCCATGTATTAGTCCCCAATACATGCACCATGGTGCATGGATTCTTGTCATCTTTACGCAAAACGCAAACCATCTTGAAAGTATTGGTAGAAGCATCGAAACCAAGCCCTAATGACTCTACTCTCGGCGAAAACCCTAAATTCATGCATGGCAACTCGTAACATTCTTTTCCTCCACAGGAAGGATCACAACTCAAGATATACCATCCGATAAATAAACCAAACCATTGCAAGAACCTCGGACGATAGCTCCTAGAGATATCTCGGACGATTTCTTGCACGTAAACTCCAAAAGTGGATCCTTTTTCACCTCCAAGACATTAGTACTACCTTGTTTAGGCTCGAGCACGTTGAAACTTACTACACGTTGTGGTTTCGGATAACGAGGGGTTTGAAGGAACTTAATGGACGTGGACGTGGATTCGTCGCGAATTATAGCAATGTAGTTAGGATCGTACATTTGCTCGAACCATTCTTTTGGTACGATGGTTGTTCTTGACAATGAAGATAATTCGACCATGTTGCACGATTTGAATTATTGATCTTAAGATTGATGGTCATATATATAGTTAAAAAAGATACGCGTTAATCTAAGAGTTTGTATCTAACTAGGATATTAAGAAGAGATTCGAATTAAGATAGGAATTTAGTTAAAAGATTATTCTCGGCCCAACACATTCTAGCCCAGCCCATTTTCAATTATAAAATATTACTAGTATGATTTTATGATTATGCTAAGCAAAAACAAATCAACTTTTATAAGATTTTAGGGTTATTTGGGTTTCCGACTTGATATTGCGAGTCGAGTAATCTCAGGATGACTACGTTTTTGGATAGTCCGAAGTCCACGCAAGTTAACCTCCGTGTCCCCCCAAATGTACACAACCTTTTGTTTACTACTAGGTCATTTGCATAGCACATAATGTCTAACGTAGGATCTCGACCATACCATAGAGCCACACAATCTCAATCAAGTTTGATCTAATATGCTTCTGGTTTACTCACACTAACTAACTAATACTCTCTCTGTCTTATATTAAGCGTCCATTTTTATAATGTATAAATTTTTCGAAAATCCCGCTAACTAAACTGTCTACCAATCAAATATTATATCTACCTTATAAAGTCAATTCCAATTTATAAAGTCAATTCCAATTGGTTAAAATATAAAGTGGACACTTATTATGTGAAATAGCAATTTGAACACTTATCGTGAGACAGATGAAATAGATTATAAATGAATAAACTTTGTTCAAGTAGCTCAATAAAAAAGGCACGGTTATTTAGTAATTTTTATGGGTATGTTTGACAAAAGTAACTATTGCTGGAACTGTAGTTGTAGATAAAGATGGGGATGAAGAATATGAAAAGAGATTATTATTATAAGCTACATGAAGTATTTGATTTTAAGAAATTATGAAAGATTATTTCTTCTATAATCTATTATAAGTTCATCTGTCAAACGAGACTTATATTTTAAATGGCTTATGTTTTTAAAAAATAATCACAATCTCCTCGTAATCTTAATTTTCAAACATTTCATATGTCTAAAGATTACTCCCAGCCCAACACATTCCTCTGTGTCTAGAGTAAACTATTACAGAGTACCAAAATATCTTTTGTTAAGATAAATGTATAGACATGTGTTGAGAACTTTTTTTTTTGAACAAACATGTGTTAAGAACTTAAGATCCCATTTTCAATCTTAAAATAAGGGTTGCAAAAATCATGAATTAGTACTCAATCGTTCGACTCTTTTATAGCTTGTAGTCAGTTTAGAAAGGATTAATCGGATTGGCATTTTAAAAAGTTTTTTAGTATTTCTTGCGCGATTTAGGTATTTTCGGTGAGTTTTATGTATATACCGAAAGATTACCTTATACCAACAACTTGTAATAGATATAAACAACGACTATAAGTGATTACAACAATTTTCCGGCGTGTTTATTCCAGCAAGATTTGCATGTTTCCAAAAAGTGTGACCACCATTAATTAACCACCGTTAACCAACCTTTGACCGATTTTTTGACCGACTTACACAAATCGAAAGGCCGATTAGCTCTTAGGCGGTGATTGATCGGCCTTGTAGACTTTCTTTGACAACACTGCTTATATATAATATTATGATATGATTTTTATGATTATTCTAAGCAAAGATTAGACGATCTTTCACACGATTTTTGTATACCTTACTTAAGATATCGACCTTAGTATAGAACCATAGAATATCGATCAAGTCTAATGTAATATGATTTGGTATAAACAAACTTGCAACATAGCCATATTCATGTGCAACAAGATTGGTACTTGTGAATTGTGATAAGCTTGGAACCCATTTTGAAGTGTGGCCCAATAAAGGAGCAAGAAAATCTCTAGCCCATAGTTCCATTAGGGCCGAAGGTGAGCAAATTGTTAGCTCAAATTGGTGAAAATAAGCCCAAAACGTTCTTTTATACTCCCTCCATACCATTTTTATTGTCTACGTTTACTTTTTGGGACGTCCTAATTTAATTGTCCACTACTAAAAATAGATAGGGAAGTTTGATCAAGTTTACTATATTACCATTCTTTGAAATTATTATTACAAACTTTAAAGAAGACTCTAATTAATTAGCTAAGGGTAAAATTGTCATTCTATCAAAAAGTAAAAAAGAAAAAGCAGTAATAAATGCATTTTTATTAAACTGTGTGTTTTTTATCGGGGGACAATAATTTGGGAACGGAGGGAGTATACTACAAAAATTAACTTACATTTGTTTGTTTCGGCTTATATAGTCAGCTTATGGTTTATTTCGTTTTGAGTTTATGCTTCATAAGCTAACTTTTTGTGGCTTATTTTGAGACTTTCAGCGGGGGGGGGGGGGGGCGGGGGGTGGGTGGGGAGAGGGGGGGGAGGGCGGGGGGGGGGGGGGGGTGGGGGGGGGGGGGCGGGTAGGGGGGGCTAGGGGGGGGAATTAGGGGGGGAGCTAGGGGTGGTGTAAGGTTGCGTATTTTTTTTTTTTGGCAGGGGTGTGGGGGGGGGGGGGGGGGGGGGGCGGGGGGGGCTTATGGGGGGAGTAAGGGGGAGATAGGGTTTTTAGGATTCATGGTGTTTGATGTTGTGGTGTGGTTGTGGGTAGAGGGGGGCGGGTGCGTATGGGGGGGGGGGTTGGTGGGGGGTTTGGGGGGGGGAGTGGGGGGGGTTGTATGGTGTGGGGTGGTGTTTTTCTTTTTTTTTATTATTTTTTTTTCTTTTTTTTTTTTTTTTTTTTTTTTTTTTTTTTTTTAATCTATATTTGATTTTGTGTTAGGTCATATTGTTATTTAGTGTCCTATGTCATTATGATATTTTAATTTTGTGTTAAATCATATAGACTATTGTGTTTATATCATATTGATTTTTTTAATGCAAAATTTCAACAACGGAAAAAAAAAAAAAAAAAAAAAAAAAAAAAAAAAAAAAAAAAATCGAGGGAGGGGGAGGGGGGGGGGGGGGGGGTGGGGAAGGGGGGGGGTGAGGGGGAAGGGGGGGGGGGGGGGGGGGGGGGAGAAAGCGGGGGCGGGGGGGAAGGGGGGGGGGAAATGGGGGGGGGGGGAAGGGGGGGGGGACGGAAAACAACGGGTGAAAAAAAAACAGGAAAAAAAAAAAAAAAAAAAAAAAAAAAAATAAAAAAAAAAAAAAGGAAAAAAAAAAAAAAAAAAAACGAAAAAGAAAAAAAAAAAAAAAAAAAAAAAAAAAAAACATCTCTTTTCTCGAAAAAAAAAAAAACGTAGGGAAAAACGGAAAAAAAAAAAAAAAGGTGAAATGAAAAAAAAAAAAAAAAAAAAAGTAAAAAAAAAATCGTGAAAAAATATGGGAAAAAAAAAATTCTGAAAAAAAAAACGTGGGAAAAAAGATGGAAAAAAAAAAAAAGACCGTGGGAAAAAAACGTATTTAAAAAAAAAATTTTTTTTGTCAGAAAGTATATCAAAGTGGGATATTATTGAAAGATAAATTAATTGAGCGTCGTGTTGGTATATTTTTTTTAATTAACGATTAACGGTTTAGGAGATATTTAAATTTTAAAAAATTGGTGAAATAATTAAATGCTTTTAATCACAACCATTGATTTTTTTTAGATGGATAGTGTGGATGAGTCCCTAGTATCCAACCTTTTTTTGGTATTCAATATAACTCTCTCTTACTTTTATAAGTTTTTAATAATTACTTATTACCATGAGAGAAGCTAAAATAATAAGTTGTCATAAAACATTTATAATTTTTTTTTTGTTAATAGTATAAAAAGTTTTCAACCACTTTAAAGAAACAATTAATCGAAAATGTGAGCAACCTACGAAAGAAAATATTGGTAAAGTTTGAAACACGAATATTTGAAATGAAATGCTTTTGTGAATCCCAAAAAAAGGTACGGCCTTGAAGTTGATATGTCCAATGTATTTGTCTTGCTTAACATGCCTACCTCTCTTTCTTCTTCTTCTTTGTTTAGATGCCTTTATTTTATTTATAACTTTTTCATACTCCAGATTATCAAAATTAATAAAATCAAGATGTCACATACTATATTTTAGAGATGTGATTTGCACACTTCTTGTTTTAATTGAGACACTCAAAAATATAGTGACTTGACATTTATGCCCTTGTAAAAATGAATATGAGTAAAAGTGATTAAAAGGTATAAATGTCAAGTCATCATATTTTTTAGTGTTTCAATCAAAACAAGGAGTGTGCAAATCACTTCCCTGTATTTTAGGTTGAGCATTATAGACTGTGGCCTGAATCGAACAAAGAAACCGGATCGAATCGGATCGATCATACCGAACATATTTTGGTCCGGTTCTCAGTTCACTCTTTTCCTCATTTTCCGTCCTTGATCCAGTCTGATCTGATTTGCTCTTACGCATAACCGACTATATTGCCTTGTTGGACCGGAACGACTAACGACCCGGACCGAACCGGGTTTGGACCGAACATTTCGGTCTGGTCGTCGATCCGGACTTTTAGGCCAAATCGGTCTTCGGTCCGTTCCGATCTTTATCGGCTCGGTCCGATTTTTGACTGTGCTCGGCCCTGAGTATAGTTATTTTATGTTACTTGTTTGAAAACTACATACTCCCTTCGGTTCATGTTTATTGTTCATATTTTTCTTTGATTAATTCAAATTAGTTGTTCATTTTCAAAAATATACAAGGAATATATATCAAATTTAGCATATCATCTTTACTTGAGGTTATTATTATAAACTTCAAAAATATACAAGGAATATAGATCAAAGTTAAGAGTAAAATTGTCATTATACAAAAAGTAAAAAAGATAAAGCTGTAATGATGACGTTTTTTTAAACACTGTAAGATATTGGAAATCATAACACAATCGAATGACTAGTGGATTAGCTAAGTTCTAGAGAGAGAAAGTGAGAGAGAACTTTCTAGTGAGAGAAAATGAACTTGTATTATGTAAATGACTAACCAACCTCTTACATGGCATGAAAGAGGCTTATATATTAACTACAAAAACCGGCCTAGGCCTTGGTAGAGGGCTTACACTTTGGGTTTAATACCCGGCCCATTACCGAATGTTATACATTAACTACTTAACTACGAGCAACAATAAACGGTAAAATACACGGGGTGACCGAGTCTTTTTCTAATATCTAACAATCTCCCCCTAAGGGAGGTCACTCTAGAAAATACTAATTTAAGCTCAGCAATCTTGATCTTGTGTTTAGCTCGTAGTCTTTGATTCTTCATGCATTGATTTCTGTGTACATAATGTAATGATCTTAGAGCTTAGTTCCATTGACTTGTGTGATCTTTAAGCTTTCATTGAGATTATCAGCTACAGTAAATCTCTTAATCATCCTTGTTATGGTATTGCCTCCATGTAATGTTGTGACCTTTGGACCGGCATGCTCACACTTTTATGGATCATGATAGCACACATCAGAGTTGCGGAAGCTGTGTTGTAGGTCTTTCAGTCATCATGATGTCTTTGATTAGGAACATTAAGTGTGGGCCCAAGAGGTGTGAATTGACCAGGGGGGGTGGGGGGGGGGGGGGGGGTATTCTCCTAGCCATCAGCTGCTGACCGTCCTACCTCGGGATCTGCAAGTATATGTTAGTTGATAAACAAACGAAATTGTCTTTTGTTCACTTTTGTTGAATAAGTTGCAAGAACCACGGTTCCCCGTTATTTAGTATAAATACTGCTTGTGATCAGTTAGAATTCTGAAGAATCTCATTGACAGGGTTTCGCAGCTGTACTAGCCATTCTCAAACTGGGAGCGTCTCAAAGTAGACAAAGCACGAAGTGAGTGAACCAGTGAATTGAAAAACCCACTGATTAATGAAAAATTGATTAAAACATCCGCGTGTACTCAAAAAAAAGATTTTTTGTGACACATCGACGGTTTTAATTTATCATAAAATCAGAATTTCTTCAAAACACATTGTTTTGAAAGATATACACAGTCAATGTGCTCGAAAATCAGTTGTTGAGCACATCGAAAGGTTTTCCAAAAACTATTCGTCAATTCACTGCCTGGAACAAGTTTGATTCATAAAGAATCGCACCATCGTTGCTTTCCATTTGTCACAAGTTTGATCCATAGTGGATTCACATGTCACATCCCAAGAGCTTGTTAATGTTGGCTCTAAATGATTTCCATCTTCATTGTTGAGTACATTTGCTCACTCAGAAGTTTATGGAAATACCTCGAGGATATGCGTAGACTCTTAGAATCTAACTTGTTGTCTTTATGTAGTATATAGCAAAAACTTTAGACTTAGTTCAAATTTATACTTGAATTTTTCAAAAAGACGTTTTTCCAATATATATATATAAAAAAATAATAATTAAAAAAAAATGCAAAAATATAATATAAACTGTGGGTTGATAAAAGTTTGCTGTATCTTGCCGGCTCACAACCGATGTTACAGCCTTCTAAAGAAAACCCATAGTAATAATTATCTGAGACGGATAAAAGTTTGCTGCATCTTGCCGGCTCACAACCGATGTTGCAGCCTTCTAAAAGGTCGAGGGTTACAACTGCGTAAATGGTTAATGTTAAGTATAAATAAAAAATCTCTTTTTGTTAAACTCGGATATGCTTTTGAACTTTGGCCATTATATTTTATAAGCTATGTGCTTACAAGAAACCTGAGAGTTTTTGAAACCTAAGGTCCGTGAGTCCCGATACTAGTCTCTGTGGGGTGTCAAAAGCCTGGTCACTTAACCGCAAAGTTGGGATGTGCCGAGACGAAAGTCGCTACATGGGATGATCTCGCCTTTAAACTTATTATTCTCGGGTGGAACGTGAAACATAGAATATTGCAAACATTGATCCATGGTTGAAATTCAAAATAGCACACACACATTAAAGATGTAAATTGTCGGGAGTGAAAAGTTTACAAATTGCAAATATGAGTAGTGTTAGCATCTTAACTCATAATTAACAGTGATTTCGTTTTAAGCTTGGTTTGGAATAAGTGAAAAGTCGGGAACGACGAATTTATCCTTTTTGGGGCATTCTCGGATCGAAATGCATCTTGTTCTATAATCCCTCAAAGTTATTAAATAACGAAAGTCAAAACGTTCTAGAAAACTGAAAAATACAAAAAGATGTGTAGAATAGGTGTACATACAAAAAATTGGTAAAGACGGGGGATTTTCAAAACTCTTGAGTCTTTAATTTCCTCGATGAACACTTAGCTACTTTTCGAGGTTATTAGTCGAGGGTGTTCGAGATTCTTAGTTTTCCAAATGCTTACTTCATAGCATTGCGTGAGGACACGGCAATACCTTAGTATGGGGGATTTTGGTATGTGTTTAATTACACATACCTGTAATGCAGGATTATGAACTTATGATTAGTTTATAATGAGAGTGTATTGTTTTTTTCTATTGTGAATTCATTGAATTGTGGCTTTCTGACTAATGCACTTTGTTTCAACTCTTTGACTACTGTAGATGTGTAGAATGATGCCTACCAGTACTTGAGTTTGTTGCGTTTACTTTTGGACTATCCATTTAGCTCTTATATATTTTAAGTTTGTTGTTGACATAGTTAATAACAGTGTGTGTTTCGTGAAAATTTACAAGCTATGTATAAAGAGGCTGTGGTAGCTAAATATGGACTAGATTCTTCTAACCATCCCATCTTTGATGTTGATGTGTGGGAATATTGTTCCCAAGAGGTTACAAAAGGCGGATTGTTTGGGTGAGTTCGATATGTAACCAGGGTAATGAAGTGGCGCTACAAATTCAACATCACGCCTTCCAATATAAGAAATTTCATGATTTTTAGTTTCTTTTTACTTTTTAGTTCAGACTCCTTTTTTATGTCTTTGAATTTTGGATGTTTTGTTATTTGATTTGGATGATGTCAAACCGTTTTATCGTCGAACACATCGGTGGTATTCGACTGATAACTAATGAATGGTATTTTCACTTATTCAAATCTCTCTTTTTCACGTTTCTATTTGGGTCTTCTAACACAGTGAATACAACAACATATTATGTGATATTGTGATTCTTTTATGTAAATGTGTATGAAATATGATCACCTTTTGGATGTAATCTAGTACTTTTGATATTTCAGAGTTTTGGGGGGTGTACTAGTAGGTTGTGTCTACATGAAACTTGGATCACCTTTTGGTTGGGCATGACTTTTGTATATTTGTTAGGCTAGTTAAATGGTGAGTAATGTCTGCCAATTGTTGGCAAGATAAAAATATCACCTTTTGGTTAGGCATGACTTTTGAATGAGCTCATTTCTAAAGGTTCAGGTTGACACCTAATGTGTACTTGTGTGTGTATATTTGCTCACTCGGTTAGCTGTTAACCAATCTGTGGATAACTGCCAAAACTCGTGGTTTCTTTTGCACAACTTGGTACTAGAAGGCTATAGCAACTATAAAAACATAAACTTTAACATCACAAACGTCAAGATCAAAGAAAACCAAGAACAAGACTATAAACCTTCAAAAACCAAACTTTTGATCAAAAATAACCAAGAAAACGCACACACAATCTAGCTAATCATCCCATGTGCTCTGATACCAATTGTAGGATATTGGAAATCATAACACAATCGAATGACTAGTGGATTAGCCAAGTTCTAGAGAGAGAAAGTGAGAGAGAACTTTCTAGTGAGAGAAAATGAACTTGTATTATGTAAATGACTAACCCACCTCTTCCATGGCATGGAAGAGGCTTATATAGTAACTACAAAAACCGGCCTAGGCCTTGGTAGAGGGCTTACACTTTGGGTTTAATACCCGGCCCATTACCGAATGTTATACATTAACTACTTAACTACGAGCAACAATAAACGGTAAAATACACGGGGTGACCGAGTCTTTTTCTAATATCTAACAATCTCCCCCTAAGGGAGGTCACCCCAGAAAATACTAATTTAAGCTCAGCAATCTTGATCTTGTGTTCAGCTCGTAGTCTTTGATTCTTCATGCATTGATTTCTTTGTACATAATGTAATGATCTTAGAGCTTAGTTCCATTGACTTGTGTGATCTTTGAGCTTTCTTTGAGATCATCAGCCACAGTAAATCTCTTAATCATCCTTGTTGTGGTATTGCCTCCATGTAATGTTGTGACCTTCGGACCGGCATGCTCACACTTTTATGGATCATGATAGCACACATCAGAGTTGCGGAAGCTGTGTTGTAGGTCTTTCAGTCATCATGATGTCTTTGATTAGGAACATTAAGTGTGAGCATGGGGTTGTGAATTGACATGTCTCTTGCCATCAGCTGCTACCGTCTACCGTCGGGAATTCCTGCAAGTATATGTTAGTGATAAACAAACGAAAGTGTCTTTGTTCACTTTCGTTGAATAAGGTTGCAAGAACCACGGTTCCCCGTTATTCAGTATAAATACTGCCTGTGATCAGGTAGAATTCCAAAGAATCTCCTTGACAGGGTTTCGCAGCTGCGCTAGCCGTTCTCAAACCGGAGCGTCTCAAAGTAGACAAAGCACAGAATGAGTGAACCAGTGGATTAAAACCCACTGATTAATGAGAAATTGATTTGAAAATCAGTCGCGTGTCACTCTGGAAAGAGTTTTATGACACATCGAGAGTTTTATAATCTAAAGATCAATTTTCATCAAAAAATATTTTTGTTTTGAAAGATCTACACATTCGATGTGCTAATAAAATTCTGTTGTATGACAATCGAAAGGTTTTTCAAAAACTACTCGTCAATTCACTTCCTGGAACAAGTTTGATTCATAAAGAATCGCACCATCGTTTCTTTCCAGTTGTCACAATCTTGATCCTCAAGAGGATCTCACATGTCACCTACCAAGAGCTTGTTTAATGTTGGCTCTAGAAGGATTTCCATCTTCATTGTGAATACTTTCGTATCACTCGGATGTTCTGGCAATACCACGAGGATAATGCGAAGGACTCTTAAAATCTTTACTTGTTGTCACAGTGTGTGAGAAAACAAGCCAATATGGATTATTGGTCTAACTAGATTTTTTTGGAATGTTCTCATGGCTCTAGACTCAATAGTGCATTTTTGGTTTTTGGTAGTCGGAGGCTGGAGCGGACTGCCACCTTTTCAATATCATCTAACTCGGAGTGAGAAAGATGATAGAAATGTATTGATCTCCATGAGAAATGAAACAAGAATCCTTTGATGGATCTTGAGTGGCTAGGGAGGGTCGTGCAGCGTATCACTGGGTCCATGATACTAGTCTTCAATGTCAGCAATCAACCATGTTGTTTGCAGATATTAGTACCCAGGTTTCTGCCTAATGGTTTAAGGAAGGGCTGTTTCTTTTTTCACCCTTTATCTTAACATTTATTTTTCATTCTTTTTCAACCCTTCAGTGCTTACCGAGACTTTATTACTAGTACCTTGTTGGGTATGTTCCAGTACTAGCTCCATTCTCAACCGCACTTTTCCCCTTATTCTCAAATTAACTCCTTTTTGTAATTCATACCTACGGACTTCTACATACCTAGATGAGATTGTCCCTGGGTTAAGTTGATCTCTCGGCTATGGCGGGATCTGTTGAGAAACGAGTACTAACCTTACTTCTTATAACTCCGATAAAGTAAATACAGGGTGGTCTTTTCGGTACTGTTCATGTTGCCATTAAACCATTTGAAAATCAGTAAAGGTACTGGTGATTATAGATTCAAAGTATTGTATCTTGATTGTTTTGATTTTTTATGAAACTGCTCCCTTAAACATGTGCGTCGATATTCGAAATGTTTGGCACATGGAGGGGAGGTAGTACTGCTTGAGTCGTAATAGAATCACACTTTTATCAGATTTAATATTTAAATCACATTCTCTCCCCTGATCAAAAATTTCAAACCCTTTGAGATTTAGGATCTCAATTGATTTAAATATGTTAGAAAATTAGGGAAGGAAAATGTGGTCCTGATTAATTACAAGCCGATTTTGGAACCTATATTAATGCTCCCCTCAATTACTGAGGGGCTTGTTAGTGTCAGTTATGAGAGTTTTTATAAATTTTTTTGGAGTTTAACGAGTAAGAAAACTCATGAAAAATTCATTAAACTGACACATAACACTGATTACCACACTACTTATTAATGTACAAGATTATGTATGAGACATGACCTGAAATATTCAAACTTAAAGTGGCATAGTCAGTTTGTCCATGTTAGCAATCTGTAGTCCGTCTCGATACTCTCCAGATGGAAGTTGTCTTAGCTTTCCCCCGAACCAGCAATCCTTTCTTGAGAAGACACAACAAATATTCGAAGTACACAAATAATTCGAAATATAAACATCAAGTCATTTAAGTCCCTGATGAGCGTATTTTCCTTACAAGATAGTGATTGATATAAATTGAAACAACAAGGTTAGTAAGTCTCGGTGTCACAATTATTCCCTCTAATAGCCTGAAAATGATAATTCCCTAGTCAACTAAGTTCTTGGATGTAAAACATTTCTTCACTGAGGATAATGCTATCTAAAGGGTTCTCATACTTATCAACCTATTGGTACATCTTTTGAACCAATACATTCTTCTCCTTGAACAGTAAGCTTAGAGATTAAACTGCTAGGGGAATATACTAATCGAATCAGAAAACTTATCTGTCAACTATCATCGCTTTAAACTACATAATTATTTCCAAACAAACCTAAAGCATTTTAATATTATGAGTTGTTATTTGTTGGCATTATTGATCGAGTGTAGTTATAAGCCTAAGTCACTAATCTTGAAAATTTATATTTAAGGCTCTTAAAGTTAACAATTATGACCAAATGAGCCCTTGGGAGTTAAAACTCCCCATCAATTTATTGTCCGTTAAGTTTAAAACTTTTTCCATATATTTATTCGTGACATGTTGAAGGATAATTCGAAACACTTTCTCCCCCTCGAACAAAGGACCCGTATTCTATTTAAAGAGATCTTTTGTATTTGTTCGACCACCGTGGCGAGATTTCTCTGAAAAATCTGTTTGTCAGTGTTCGAAAAATTGAAATTCTTGATTTGATTAGAACACTTTCAATGATTAACCCGAACTTCGATTTATGGAAATCAATAATTTTGAGAAAAAATAGCATTTTTCGGGTTATAAAACTTATACCACTGGCAATCTAGAACCTTTCTGATGTACGTTAAACGAATTAAGTACCTAATTGCCATATGTTTCATTCTAAGTCCTAAAGGTTGAATTCATATTATAACATCTAAAGCTTAAATGAGTTAAAATTAATTAACTCCCTTTTAAATCATGATTAGTTATTGTCAAACCTTTTCCGTTTACTCCTTGATTATTCAAAAAGATCATTTTGAAAGAATTATTAGCACATTTCTCCCCCTCAAATAATGTCCCGTTTTCTATTTAAAGAGCTATAGACATTGTTTGAGTGATAGAAAAATTCTTTTTTAAAATCTTTTTCTGTATAGAGATGAGATGATTGGATTTAGTTTTGAAAGACAACACTTTTTCCACCATGGTTAATACAAATAATTTTTGAAGAATCATAGAAGAAAAATTATTTGGTTAAAAAGAAGACTTCTCTTCTTTATGAAGAAATAATGCACTCTAAAGCGTACTTAAATCGGTAGTTGCATGGATCATAGAGTAACCATGCCCGAGGAAACTTAATCACCCGTTGTTAGGAACAACCGTCTTTTTGGCGACGAGCTTTCCTCATTTGAAGACCGGGTTGCAGTCTGAAATAACTACAAGCCATTTAGTCAACCTGTTTTGAAAAACTATTTGAACTCTGCTCGAACTTAATTTTAAAGACCCGCGTTGTCATTATTGAATGGATTTCTAGATCCGGTAAAGTTATCGATTTCTCAGAATAAGACATTGTTCTTGAAAAAATATTTTTGGTATTTTCAATTTTCTGATTTTTATGGTTTTTGTAGGTTTTATATTTTTGTATTTTCTTTTTATGAAAATGGAAAATCATGTGGACCTGAATACCGAAATGAAGATGTCATTCAGTTCGTTGTAGAAGTTCTGGTAGTCACAACTGTTAAGATTCCACCACGCCAAGCATTCGAGGCACCTGGGGGGGGGGGGGGGGAATATTCGACGTATTTTGATGCATCCTCTCTTGAAGACTTTGATATTTCCCCTCTACAAGTACATACTGATTACGACCAAGCACTTTCACGGAGCTTCTAATGCTGATGAAGTCTTCAGTGGCCTTTGATCAACTTGAAGGCACAACTTTCTTCATACACTTCTGGTCATCTCGAAGTTTCTGAATAAGTTGCAAGTCTTGAAAAACTTCATTTTCCTGCACTTCTGGTCATGTCGAAGTTTTCTAGAATCTGCTTTTCATTTGACTTCAAGTCTGCAACTCACTAAGAATCTCTTTGTAGTACCTTGTAGGAGAAAATATTGTGCTAGGCCTGAACTGAGTAACCATACAGTTTTGGTTAAGGAGGAAGTTACTGAATAGCTTCCCCCTAATTCAGGCTCACTTATTCTTTATTTAAACACTTTCTATAGCTTCCCCACACAAACGATAATCATCTCTTGAGAGTTTCTCATCTTTCTTTCAAGCTTAGAAATAAATAGTGCACAACGGATTAAGTAGCACACCACATAAAAAATTGCTGCTTCCTTTTAAGAATAGCATATTGATTATCAGTTCAGGGGCTATATTCAAATGGTATCTAGCAACGAATCTCTCATGTTTAAATAATTCTTCTCATTTTCTTCCCGCTGTGAAAGTGAAGTTAATGCCATACAAAAGTATCAGGGAAAAAATCTTCCCATATGTAGCTGATGAGATGCCACCAGTCTCATTATCTGAGCCAAGCACCCGAAATACACACTTTATCCCATTTAATGAAAGTCGGAAATTGTAGATCAAAATAAAAGTTGAAGCACTAATATTCTTGTGGACTAACCTCGGCATAATCTATAAAGCCCTATCGAGTGAACTTTGTTGTGCGTCCTTGACTGAATACATTTACTCCCTTCAGGAAAGTGCTGATATGAATTGTACACTAAGTCAATTTTAAGTCCCGAGTTGTACGCAATTTCTCCCTCTTTTTATCATTAGAGAAAATGTTTCTTACATCTTTTCCCAAGTAGTTGGAATGACCTTAACAAGGAAAATGTTTTTATGAAGTTTTGTCACGTGTACCGTTGAGCTTCAGTTGTATGTCTCCTTCCCCTGCTGTTTTGATTCCTCAGAATCTGCAACAAATTTTGTACGCACATATACTTGAAATCTTAGAGAAGAATAAAATTTAACCCAAATGAATCCTGTTGAGTATCAACAGCTGATCAAGTCTCTACTCGTTACTCTCTCTGACTATCTTACCAACCTTTTATGTCGGCTATTTGAAGTGACCATGATGGAGTAACCCGATATACACAAAACTTGAAAATTGATGTAGAATTTCCCCGTTATTGTGACTTAAGCTGTGCACTATGTTGGAATGGACGGTGTAGAGATTTATGCTCCATGCAAATCTCTAAGTACTCTTTACCCCTGCCAAGTAATGAAGACTTTCATCACCTCTTGCGATTATCCACATCGTCTTCTGCGTGTGACACTGAGTACTACAACGTAACTCCTTTAAGTGATAGTTATCCAGGTCTTCAACCATCCACCTTGACTACTGGTAACTAGATAAACCAAGTCTTCAACTTAAATCTTAAGCACGAGCAAGTTATCATTGAAAGTCATGCATCCAACCAACCCCGACTTCAAGATAAAATAAGAACACGCCTTCGTGAAATTCAACTTCAATCTCAAATAAGGGATACAAAATCAACTCCGTGATCACATGTCATCGTAATCCGAATCTCTAGCCGTTTGTCATTTATCGAATCTCTTCAGAATCTTTTTAGCGTTATGTATCATGTTTGTTGTGTTGTTATTCAAAAAATGTCATTAAACTAGACAAATGTTATTTTTGAATGTCGTTAACGGATAAACATCGTCTAGTCAACTTGTCATCATAGCATTTTATTACTCGGCTCGGTCCATAGATATAAGCCTAAATTGTTATTGTAATCAACAATCTAAACCATTCCAGCCCAAAAAAAAATTCGTCCATAAGTACCAGCCTAGTAAATAGAAAACACAGCCCATCTTAAAAAGAATAAACTTGGTCCAAGCATTCTATCTAGATATCCAGCCCAATATCATCAGTTAATACCCCGACCCACTTGAAACTTATTTCAACCCGATCCACCTTAGAATTAGAGATATAAAATCCCAACTCCTAACATTTCTCCACATTTAACCACTAACCCTAACCCTAAACACATTTTAACCGCCTCTTACATCTCCCACATCATTCGCAGCCAAAGAAACAAAGACGAGATCTCCTTATTTCCTTGATTTGCTATTAACCCAAATCTTTAAATACACATCTGATCTTCATACCATCGAATCCATAACTCAACCAACAACAAGATCATATTGTCATTCACATAATCATACCCAAACGCATCATAAATGATCTTTCTTTATAAAAAAAAAGCAGCGTCCACCCTTATTACTCCATAAGATGAAATGAAGCAGCCTTTTTCGTGTATGTGGTAAAGATGACGACTTCAAGATCATCAAGGCCACTAAGGGTCTCGGGTAGGTTCCGTTTTGGTTGTTGAGTTTTTCTTAAATCGAAACAAAGATTGAGTGTAACAAAGTTGTTATGACTCTTTCTTTAATTTCGAATATGAAAAGAAGTTTGAGCTTCACATGGATCTATGATGATTCTTTCTATTTCGTGTGTTAGGTCTTATAAAGATCTAGATGATACATGTCGAACACAAACGAAAAGATGTCTGAGATCAATTTATTTATTTTGTGTCGAGTCTTGTAAAGTTGTATGGAGATGGTGGAGTTGTGATGGGTGATTGTGACGATGTTATAGTTGTAGGGATTGGATGATGTTGTTGGGTTGATGATGATTGAAGCTGTGATGTTGTTGAATTGATTTTGGTTGATGTTGTTGGTTGTAGAATGTTGTGGTTATGGTTTTTCAAGTTGGTTCTGTCCTTCGAGTTATTCTGTTTACTTAGACTCGGTTGAGTTTTGACCAGGTCAACTCGGTAAGAACCGAGTTGACTCGGTTTGGGTCTTGTGTATTTAACAAAACGCAACCAAGCATCATTACCAAAACGCAAGCTGTCTTGGGGGCAAAACGCAACCAACCCAAGGCAAAACGCAAGATTTAAAAAAATTGGCAGCATAACGTTTATTTTTCTATATAAATGGTTTCATTAGTGGCCAAACGCAAACAGTCAAACCGCAATTCACAATTTGTCAAAACGCAATAGTCAAAAAAGCAAGTTGACCAGTCCATAACGCTGTTGACTTTCTCCTTAAAATTTCGGAAACTGGTTTTGTCTTTTTTCTTCTTGCATCAAAGCAACCTGGAAAATAAAACCCGTTTTGTTGCTTGTCTTTTAAGCTCAAAAAAAACGTTAAAACATGATATAAGTGATCACAAATCAACAACAATACACAACCATTTCATGGGGGGGGGGGGGTGGTGACTTGTTAAAAAAAATTCCACGTATGGGAACAGTATATGAACAGTTATCGCGAAACAGTACCGGAACTTAGTAACATGAACAGTAACACCAACAATGATAAAAAAAGACAGATTTGCGGACGACCTAGAGGGACCACCGGACCATAAACAAAGTAAAACCGACCCAAGAGTGTAACCATGGCTCTGATACCAATTGTTATAATAAAGAGATTCCAGATCCGGTGGTCTTGGTTGACTCAAAGATGGATAGTCATTCATCTTTAGAGAGAGAAAGTTTAGAGAGTGAGAGATGGGGTTGAGAGATAAAAACTGAGAGAAACACACTCGTAGAAGTGTGTGTCAAAGATTTAATTTCCTGCACTCTCCAGGTGTGGTAGAGGGTTTAAATTGGTTCTTACAAAAATTCCCATTAAACGGGCTTATGGTGTGGGCTTACAGTGGGGGTAAAGACCCGGCCCTCACCATTAAATAATACGATTACATAATAAAAAATTATGTGCTATGATAATATAAGAAAGCATGGGGTGACCAAGTCTTTTTCTTAATCCTAACAAACCACCTTCTCATGACACACTATCACAAACTTCCTCTTGGACAACCAGTCTATTCCCACAATCACATCAAATGCTCCACGATTCAACGATATCAACGAACTCCAAGGGTTACAACAATCGAATATGATACAATACGAATATCGATGTCAAAAGGTTTTTAGAATGCATATAGGAGATTCCACATATGCAAGTAGTCGTGTTAGATCAAAATGACAAGAGAACCTTTTGAAAGAAAGGTACGTATAGTGCACCGGTATGAAAACGCAACGAAGAAAAATCAAGCGCTTACCTCGACAATTGAACACATAGAAAAAAAATCCAATACCAAATACGGAAATTTCTTTACCAATTTATCGACTTTACTCAATGGACCAACATTAAAATAATGTTTTTATAAAAATCAATTTAAAATAAAGAAGTTACTTTAAGTATAAAAATCATTTTAAAGAATAAATAAAATTGTTTTAAATGTAATCTTTATAAAATTCATTCTGGTTGTCATAAAAAAAAATTAGGAGTGTCTATCTAAATGGTTATCTTACCTTACCCTATGAATCACTTTAACCTGTTTTTTATAATAAATAAAAATCTATTTTACAATAAGGAATCATTTTATACACAATTTTCTACAAACACCAACACAATACTTCCAAAGGGTTTTTATAATTAGACATCAATTATAAAATATATCAATTTTAATTGTTACTAACCAAAGGACACCATAATACCAAAAGGGATCGTAAAACACCGTACAGACTCTAACACAATTCTATTGTTTGAAAACGAAAGAAAATACCAGGAACCATATACTCAACATAGAATCAAACGAACTCGTACAAGAAAACTCATGCAAGACGTTACGTACCCAAAAGAAAACGTACGGTCTTATCCAAAATAACGATCGACAACGCAAACCTAAAAGCATCGATACTAACACGTCGCCAATGGGTTACGAAAACCAAGGGATATACAATCAAGGGAGTAATGATACACACTAATATGTTAGGAACAATTAGTGCTTAAAAGAAACGTTTGATACTCATACGAGAAGTCAATGCAACGAAAGAACTAACGAAACGCGCCTATATCCGAAAGAGCAGATTCCGAACAACCAATATACATCGAGACATCGAATAGGAAAAATCGGGTATCCTTACTAACAAAGTACGATGAAGGGATGCTAAGCTTAGACTTAGGAAATCCGAACAAACAACCAAGCAAACGAGCAACCTCTATAAAAGCAATACTAGGTATCCGCAATTACTAGATAGAAGAGAAACTTACTATCTATAATCACACTCAAACTTTTAATCTTCCTCCATTTAGGGGTAAGATGAATAATTCCTACCAATACCACCATACTTATTCATGAATACACATATCAATAAAAAAACATATTACACTACCAATCTTAAAAACCAAACATAAATAAAATACAACTCTCTCATGATCACAAGTCTACGTGGTGTGATGCCTTTATAATTTATGTTGTCCACTATAATATAAGTGCCTCTTTCACACGCTTGGTACTTACTTCCAAGATTACCCATTTCAAACATAATTTACATACAAGCACATATTCTACATTGCACGTCTTACAAACCACTCCCTAACTTAACACATAAAAAGTTGCTCCATCAAATAAAACTACTATTATATCAAATGAAAAATCGGAAACGACTCATAATGGAACAGAAAGGCTCGCAACGACTTCCCATAAATACGAATATCCAAAGAAATAATCAATAACAACATGACGAGGTAAAGGAAGGGAATGATATAAACTATAAACTTATGTTGGGGCCTCGTTTGGGTGTGGACTTTGCCTTCGCAAGAATCACCCGACTCCCGCGGGTCAGCCTATTACATGCATCCGACAAACGATCAAACTATCTATTACCTTCTGGTTCCACAAGAGGATCCTTATAACGCGTAAGGCCAGTTGGGAAAATAACGATTCCCAACAAGACTTCTTACGGGTGTTGGGGAAAAATCTTAGCTAAAATATAAGAATGTAATACCATTTCGATCATAATAATGGTAGGCAAAATAACTAAAAATGACAACTTAGCAAATTACGTTGATATAATAAGCTATGCATAAACATAGATGGGGAGGCATAGCAGTCTATAGCATTAATACATTTAAGCCCTAAACTGCATCTACATTGAAGGACCCCTAGGTTTATAGTCAGGCTAACCACTAATTCTTCTATAACAAGGATCTAATACCCAATCTGTCACACCCCGCCAAGGCGGAACACGAGGCGTAACATCATCGGTGATATATCACAACACAATGGTGTCAACATAAGAGATGCACTAAATGCTAAACTAAATATAAAAGACACAATGTGTCCTGAGACAATTCCAAAAAACAAAAGAAACCGTCTTTTTTTTATGGTGTCGTCTTGCATTAAATGACAAAGGGGTTTTCATAATACAATAGACATAAATGACTATACGACACCTAATAAAAATCAAATAGAATTCAAAAGAATCCATGCATTAAACACGAACAAAACTCAAGAGCAAACTCCAAATGCATTCCTAACGGTCTTTCTAGCCACTTCTTTTAGCCTTAACATCCTCATGATGCCCACCTAAAAATGATGCTTTAAAACGTCAACACAATGGTTGGTTGAGTAGTCCATAGGTTTAAGACACATAACAAAATCTTTCAAACAATTGCTGGCGATTACTAAAACAATCCATAACAACACACGTGTCCCGTAGTCCACGTACAAACCGATCCACCACAGTGTCTCGCAGTCTACTGGGTCTATCGTTCCACACTCACAATAGGGTCATGGGTAGCTCACTACCCTCCGATCGGAACACAAAGTTAGTAGGTATTATTTTAACCCTTCAGTTGGATTTGATTGAGTAGTAAACACCACTCTCCAACCGAACTCACATACCTCAAAACGCCTCCAATTGAACACAAATCCATGGAGACAGGTTCATACCCACACCAAGTAGGCGAAACCTCTTGCCCACAAAGTAGGCGAAGAACAATGCAACATCATACAACATGCAGCACATAACATATAATAGCTACTTAAATGTCCATGTGTAACTTGAACCATATAATCACAGAATCAAAACATTTTGAAACATATTTTGCATCACTTCCATCCCAAGAAAACATAGTAAAATGGGACTATGAAACTCACCTGGATACTCAAACGCAGCTTCCAAATCTCTACACGCAACTATACAAATAAATAAACACGGTTACACGCGACCAAGCTAAAAGCTCTAGTCCATGTAACACACATATGATGGATGTCTAAGGGTTTAGTTAACCATCATGGGTCACCCCGACACCATGCCCAACCTTAACCATCTTACTAACACTTTACACTAGCTACTTACAATTAACTCAGAATTGCAGAATTTTAGTGTCTCTTTACGTACCCAAAACCCTTACTTAATGATCTTCATAAATTATACAAAAAATCACCCATGTTCATTTATGAGTATATTAACTACCTTGTGATTCCCAAGTATTACTTACATGTGTAACTACCTCAAATAAAATCAAACTTCAAAACTGTCCTAATTCGGATCTGATTGCACACCAAAATATATCACTCTAACTACCATTCCTAGACATGCTTTCAGAGGCTAATTTTTACATGATTATCCATAGACATATGATACTTAACTACTGTAGAAGGGATAAGTTTAATTACACTTTTAAGTATAGGTTTTACCCTCATAAACATGACCTAAATCTGACCCATATTTACTGATCTGACAACTTTTAGTGTAACCAACATTTGAATGACTTCCCGACCTTAAAAACTTTTTAGGTTTGATTTTCTAGAAACTAGACTCGTTGAACTTATCAATAGATATAAGATTCATCAAAAATCTCATTACCAATCATGAGATAACATTCGAACAAGATGACTCAAAATTCTGCTCAACCCTAAATTCAATTTTACCGCGTTCTAACTCTAACCGAATACATCAATATGATTCTAATTAAACCCTAAAACTTCTAATTAAGTTTAACATTATTAATTTACAGATTTTATGAAACCCTAATTTATCCATTACTTTATTGTTACATGAATTAAAAAGAATATTAAAACAACTACAGTTTTTAAACATGCCCTGATCCTTAATTCTTGAAACCTCAAATCACCAATTTGATCTTGAATAAAAAAAAACTTTTTTTTCTTTCTTCCTTGGTTCGACCGGTTCTTAAAAAAAATAGGGGTGAGGGGTTTGTATTTATAGTGAAGGGAAAGAGATAATAAAAGTATATCCGATTCCCCCTAGTCTAAATCGAAAACCTTTTCCCTTTTTTTTTCTTTTGGGCCGATCGGCCATTCCCCCCATAATTTTTTTTATTATTATTAGTTATATTATTATATATATATTTATTATTTATTTTATTTATTAAATCATTAATTACATATTCACCTTCAATACCTTAAGTTTTTAAAAAAACCTATGTAAACTTGGTAAACCATTTTGCTCAAAAACTACTTTCTAAAAATAACTTTCATTTCACTTTCTATTTTTAGAAAGTCCACTATAAATACCCAAATTTCACTCACTTCGCTTATTTCCAACATGATACATTTCCCATAAACGCTTAACACAAAATCATCTAACTATTGACGTAGCATTATCATGCAATACGTCATTCCTTTCCATTATCACTACACGTGAACAAATAGAATACTCATCACCAAACATAAATGCATTCAAAATGAAATGATCATACACCCCACAATGATATTAAGCACATACTTAACTCACTTAGCACACATAAACTCATATAGCACAACACTTAAACACATAAAATGAACTCTTAGCCAAACCTAACAGTATGACTAACCTACTCAGATCATGGGTGTCACAGTATCCCCTCCTTTAGGAAATCTCGTCATGAGATTTAACTAGTTGGTTCAACAGCATGATCAACAAATAAATGAGGATACTTAGACTTCATATAGTCTTCACGCTCCCAAGTGAACTCAATACCACGCTTTGAATTCCAACGAACTTTCACAAGTGGTATTCTACTATGTTTCAAACTTTTAATCTCACGATCCATAATTTCTACAGGTTTCTCAACAAAACGTAAAGTCTTATCGATTTTGATTTCATTCAACGGCACATGCGAATTAGCATTCCCCAAACACTTCTTCAAATTTGACACATGAAAGATGTCATGTACGCTATTTAACTCCTCAGGTAACCTCAATCTATACGCTATAAGGCCAATCCTTTTAAGGATCTCAAATGGTCCTACATATCTTGGTGCTAACTTATCCTTCTTTCCAAAATGCACTACGTCCTTCCAAGTTAACACCTTTAACAATACACGATCTCCCACCTCAGACTCTAACGGCTTACGCCTAAAATCAACATAACTCTTTAAACAATCTTTCACCGTTTTTGGCTTTTCCTTTACCAACACTACCTAATCAGTCGTTTCTTGTACTAACTCAAGTCTATTCAAACTACTCTCTCCAATCTCCGCCCATAGAACAAGCGACCTACATTTCCTTCCATACAAAGCTTCAAACGGAGCACACCGAATGCTCAAATGGTAACTACCACCAAACTCGATAACACATGCCCTCGTTATATCTTCCAAACTCTGAATCATACGTTCACTTTGTCCATCCGCTTGAGGATGCTAAGCGGTTCTCAAATCTAATCAGGTCTCTAACACTTTTTGCAGTGCCTGCCAAAACCACGAGGTAAATCATCCATCTTAATCTGAGTTGATCATCACCAGAATTCCATTCCTTGCTATTATCTCACCAATATAAATCATTGCCAATTTAACATCTTGAAATCTTCTTGTATAGGCTAAAAAATGAGCTAACTTGGTTAGTCTATCGACCAATACCCAAATCACATCATACTCACTACTTTGACCTTGGAAATTTAGTTACAAAATCCATGGTGATTCTATCTTATTTTTACAAAAGTATCTCAGGCTGTTGCAGCAAGCCAAAAGTCTTTGACATTGCAGCCTTCACCCCTTAAACAAATCCGATAATTTCTAACATAGGTAGCAATATCCTTTTCTACACGTGGCTACCAATATATGTCTCCAAGGTTATTGTAGGATACTGGTTATCACAATACAAGCTTAGGAATGATGGGTTGGCCGAATTTGTAGAGAGAGAAAGTGACTAGTTCTAGTAAGAAAAACACCTTATAGTGTGTGTATGATAAATTGAACAACCAACCCTTCCCATGGCTAGAAAGGGTGTTTAAATACAATAGTTTAAGTGCCCTAAGTGGGCTATGGAGTGGGCTAACATGTGGGTAAAGACCGGCCAACACCATAATTCATAAGACGTTTAAACGATTAAACTACGAGCTTGGCTATTCTAGACTACAAGGGGATACCGAGTCTTTTATAAACCTAACAATCTCCCCCTGAAGGTAGGTCACCTAGAAGATACATTTGAATTATATCATTCAATATCTTGAACTAATGGACAATTGCTCGTAATCTTTGATTCTCATTCATTAGTTTCTGGTGTACAAAATGTAGTGATCTCTGACTTTAAGCTTTTAGCTGTTCCCATTAGGCTAGTCTTGTATGTGATTTCTTGACATTCTTGAGATCATCACCAATCTTAACTTCTAATCATCAGCTGTGGATCTTTTATTATGTGTGCTTGTGACATTTTTGGGCCGACATGACTCATACTGTGTTACAATCTTGAAACCATGAACTTATATTGCATAAACTTCTCACTCATGACTTTATTACTTTCACGTACTGATGAAGAAGTTGATATCAGAGTTGCGAAAGCTTTAGGTCATTCTTCCTTGATGTGGCGAAGTCATTGGGTCTTGAGTATGAGCATGCGGCTAGGAACTTGACTTTGCAGGAACAGGATGACTCCATCTCCATCTTTATATGAACCTGTAATAAAACAGTTAGCAATAAAGTTGGGGGATGAATATGGCTTTGTCATTCACCCTTAGTTTTGCTTGGTAACCTTCGAATCCGTGAGGACCGACCTGTTACAGGTAGATTTAATCTTAAAGAGAATCGCCTTGACAAAAGTGATTTCCAACATCATAATCGATCTTCTAAAGCATAAACATCAGAATCTCCTTACTTTCCTGTTCTCTTAATCGAAACGTCTCAAAGCAGACAGCACGATACGAGTGAATCAGTTAGTTACTATCTTACGATCGAGGATAAAAATTGAATTGAAAATCAATCACGTGTCACTAAACGAAGAATTAGATTTTTGTGACATATCCAGAGTTTTTAAAGCATTTATCCAAAATAAGTCAATCGCCAATTCAAAAATCTGGACTGATTCGATATCCTGTGTCACAAGTTTGACCCATTAAGGATATCACAAGTCACCTACCATGAGCTTGTTTGATGTTAGCTCAAGCAGGATTTCCATCTTTATTGTGAAGTACATAAGTATCACTCGGAATGATCTGGCAAAATCACAATAATGAAAGGGGGTGAGTTAGGACTCTGATTATACATTACTTGTTTTTACAGTGTTGGATAAACAAGAAACATTGGAATTGATGTCCTAATGAGATTAAATTGATGATCTCTGGCCTAGACTCATGTGCATTTTTGATTAAAGAGAGTGGAGGCTGAGCAAGACTGCCGACCTTTTCAATACCAGCTATCTCAGAAGTAAGGATGTAGTCAGTAGATTACGTGTTAAGTCTCCATGACAATTGAAACAGAAATCTTTTGAGAGATTCTGAGTGGCTAGGGAGGGTTGTGCAGCGTATCACTGGGTCCATGATACTTGTCTTCCATGTCAGCAATCAACCATGTGATTCTGACAGCATATGTATTGACCCGGTTTCTGCCTAATGTTAAAGGAGGGCTGCTTTCTTTTCACCCTTTATCTTAACATTTCTTTTTCATTCTTCAACCCCTTCAGTGCTTACCGAGACTTCATTACTAGTACCTTGTTGGGTATGTTCCAGTACTAGCTCCATCTCAGTCCGCACTATTCCCTTATTCTCACATTACTCCTTTTGTAATCATACCTAAGGACTTCTACACTAACTAGTGGATTGTCCCTGGGTAGATCCCTCCGGCTCTGGCGGGATCGTGGGATCGAGTACCTAACCTTACCATCCTTATAACTCCGATAAAGTAATTACAGGGTCGGTCTTTGGTATTTCCACAATTGCCATCATACACCATTCGCTCCCCCTCAATATGTGCATCGATATTCGAAAAGGTTTAGCACATATGGGAGAGCCTACACTTGAGTCCTAATAGATCACATTTTTATCAGATTTAATATTTAAATCACATTCTCTCCCCTGATCAAAAATTTCAAACCTTTTGAGATTTAGGATCTCAATTGATTTAAATATGTTAGAAAATTTGGGAGAAAATGTGGTCTGATTAAATACAAGCCGATATTGGAACCTATATATGCTCCCCCTCCATTAATGAGGGATTCTGTTAGTGTCAGTTATGATGAATTTATAAATGATTTGGAGTTTAACGAGAAACTCATGAAAAATTCATAAACTGACACATAACACTGATTACCACACTACTTATTGATTTACAAGGTGTATGTTACATAACAGATGATATTGACCTTAATGTTGGAATGATGAAATCATTCCATTCTCTTGATTAGTCGGTAGTCAACATCTCTGAACCTTCCACTAAAGAAGCATTTGAGATTCCTGAAGATTCTTAAGATCTTTAACATTCTACCAAATATCTCGATGAACTGTTGATTGTTGTGGTGGAGGTGGTGGTGGTAGTAGTGTTGATGTTGTTTCAGTTGTCGCTGTAAAGCTGGAAGGAACATTCTCATTGGCCATGTTATCTGCATAATTCTATCAACAAAGATAGACAGACATGACAGATGTATGATGCTAGATGAGAATTTTAGCCATGGTTGATTAGCATGCCATATTTGATTCAGGTGAGATTAAATCACAAGCGGTAGACTTAAATCATCATCTAACTACTACCTCGTAGCAATTTTCCTTCTCATATATTAATATTCATATCATAATCAAACCGCTATCAGGAAATTAATCAAACGGTTATTTAGCAAAAAATGACAAGCAGCTATCAAGAACATTCATAGCAAACCGCAATCAGGCATTTTCAAGCAAACAACTATCAATCACATGCAATTCAATCATATTTCAACTTTCAATTCAGGATCTTACGGGCCTAATTCCAACATAGAAAGTACAATCCTAAGCATAACACGAGTGCACAATCACTTAATCGACAACAATCAAACTTCAATCGACTAGCAAGAAATCAATCAACATTCGAAAATCATTCAATCAGATCATACAAATGCATGGGGATCATACTTGAACATCAAACTCGAATCATCTAATCCTAACAACCATATCCCAGCAATTCAAAGTTGGCAGATTTAGTCCCTGGGATTTCAAACTTCTTGTACTTACGGTATTAAGTATTTAGGGTTAAATGAGATTAGCAAATGGCACAACTGGTCCTTGAAGTTAAGTACAGCTAGGAAACATTTAGCAAATTGCACATAAGTCCCTAATCTTTCTAACTAATGACACATTTGGCTCTTTGAGTTAGAATAAATTAACTCTCCCTTAAATTATAACCTTATTTAAATACAAAATCGTTTCTGTTTAAGTATAGGATGATTTAATACGTTCGTTTGATGTCATAAATTTTGAAAAACACTCTCCCCCTCAATCGATGACCCGTTTTCTATTGAAAGAGTTGTAGTCATTGATTGAGTATCAAGTTTTTTTATGAGAAATCCATATCTGATTGATTTTCAAACAACACTTATACCACCGAGGTTAACACAAATAATTTTTGAAGAATCATAGAATAAAAATGATTTGGTTAGAAAGAAGACTTCTCTTCTGAATCAAGAAATAATGCACTAAAGCGTACATCAAATCGGAGTTGCATGGATATATAGTAATCCATGCCCGGGAGAACTTAATCACCCGTTGTTAGAAATAGCCGTTTTTTTGGCGACGTGCTTTCCTCATTTTGAAAACCGGGTTGCATATCAGAAATAATAAGAAGCCATAAAGACATGTTTTGAAAAGTTTAAACTATTTTTGGTATTTTCTATTTTCTGATTTTTATGGATTTTTGTTGGTTTTATATTTTTGTATTTTCTTTTTGAGTAGGAATATGTACATATTTACATAGGATACTTGAAGCAAATCCGTTACTCATCCTGAAGACGTTTGAGTGTCTCTGGCTTCATACTCTTCATGCCAAGCCGCGGGAGAATAAATTCGAATCGTTCTCTGGGTAGTGCCTTAGTGAATATATCCGCCAGTTGATACTCTGTCCTCACGAAATATAACTCAACCACTCTATTTTCCACTTGTTCTCTGATGAAATGATGTCGGATGTCGATGTGTTTAGACCTGGAGTGCTGGACGTTGTTGCAGCAGAGAGCTATGGCACTCTTGTTGTCACAATACAGAGGGATGTGATTGTATGCAAAGCCATAATCCGATAATTGAGACCGCATCCATAGGATTTGGGCACAGCATCCAGACATCGCGATGTATTCAGCCTCTGTAGACGAGATGGACGTGCTAGTTTGCTTCTTTGATGACCAGCTTGCGTATGCTGTTAGTGCCATGGCGGTGTCTTTCGGATACCAAAGACCCATATTTATGGTTCCTTGGAGATACCGAAAGACCCGTTTAACTGCTTCAAGGTGCTTTTTAGTGGGCTTAGATTGATATCTAGCACACATGCACACAACAAAAACTAGGTCAGGTCTACTGGCTATGAGATACATCAGGGATCCAATCATACTGCGATATTGGGTCTGGTCAACAGGGATCCCTGAGAGGTCCTCATCCAGTTTTGTTCGCTCCACCATGGGAGTGTCAACAGGGTCACTTTTATGAAGATCAAATTTCTTTAAAATCTCATTAGCATATTTAGATTGATTTATAAAAATGCCTCTAGGATTCTGAGAAATTTGTAAGCCTAAGAAAAAGGATATTTGACCCATCATCGACATTTGAAATTTAGAGCTCATTTCATTAGAAAAACGGTCACAGTCTTTGGGGTCGGTCGAGGCAAATATGATATCATCAACATATATTTGAACATGAAGAGTGTGTTTGCCTATTTTCTAAATGAACAAGGTTGGATCGACCACACCCTTGGAGAATCCTTGTGCCAGAAGAAACTTTGACAAAGTGTCATACCACGCCCGAGGTGCCTGCTTTAACCCGTAAAGAGCTTTCTTCAGACGGTAGACATGATGTGGACGATCTGGGTCAACGAAGCCTTCTGGTTGGCTCACATAGACTTCTTCTTTAAGCTCGCCATTTAAGAATGCAGTTTTCACGTCCATTTGATAAACTGTCATGTTTTTGCTGGCAGCATTGGCAAGAAATATTCTGATAGCTTCAAGTCTGGCGACCGGGGCGAAGGATTCTTCAAAATCAATACCTTCTTCTTGACGATATCCTTTCGCTACAAGACGTGCCTTGTTTTTTAACACGTCACCATACTCGTCAAGTTTCACCTTATAAATCCACTTGAGAGCAATAATCATTGCACAGTCTGGAGGTGGCACTAATTCCCATACGTCCAGTCGATCAAATTCATGGATTTCATCTTGCATGGCTTGAAACCAGCAGTCTTCAGTAACAGCAGATTTGAAGTTTTTCGGTTCGACTTTGGACAGTACTGAATTGTAGAAGCACCACAAAGCATCTGTAGCAAGCTGCTTCTGAGTGGATACCGGTCGAGAAGGGTTCCCAATAATATTATCAATAGGATAAGAGGTGGTCCATTTTCGGAGATGTTCATGAGGCTGAGTGGTTTGGTTGGATTCAGTTATCGCGATTACCCTAGAAGATGATGCTTCAGAGTTCTGATCTGGGGCGAACACATTAACAAATGGTTCAGGATCAGCCGCAGCAAAAGGATTTACTTCAAACGAATGCTCAGCTGCAACACCTTGATGTACTGAAGAGGATTGATGATCCGAAGATGATGGTGAATGACTTCCCGATGGTGCCTCTTGATCAATGGGGATGGATACTGATGGACCGGTAGGGTTGACTAGAGCTTGAGCTGCAGGAGCAGGGGGTACCAGACGATCAACCATGGAAGACTCAAAATATTCATCAAACATAGGCTGGAACAAAATCTCCAGTTCCTTATTGGTAGGAGGTACATAAGGTGCTGCAGGAGGAGGATTGGGTACGAGTCCTGAACTGATAGGTCCAGGCGTCAAAAGGATAGGTGTGGGTCCTAGACTAAAGTGTACAGGAGCCGTTTTCCGAGTCAGCTCATCGAATGTAACATGAATAGTTTCCATGATTTGTCGGGTTCGTTTGTTGTAGATTCGGTAACCCTTCCTGTTTGGTGCGTAACCGACAAAGAACCCAATGTCTGCTTTAGCTTTCAATTTACCAAGATCTTCACTATCGTTTGTTGGGTAGCAGAGAGCCCCAAAAACACAAAGAAATGAAAGATCCGGTTTCTTGTCATGCACAAGTTCATATGGGGTTTTATCGTGAAGAGTATGTATGAGGGATCGATTTTAGGTGTAACAAGCAGTAGCAACAGCTTCTGCCCAAAGAAATAATGGAGCCTTAGAGAAGATCAGCATAGTCCTAGCAGCTTTAACAAGAGTGCGATTCTGTCATTCAAGAACGCCATTTTGCTGAGGAGTTCTCAGAACGGTCTTCTCGTGGGTAATGCCAACGCTTTCATAGTAATCAATCAAATCTTTATTAACGAATTCGGTGCCATTATCAGTCTGCACGAACATGACAGTTTTGTTGAGACCAACTTTAAGTTGTTTTAACAGATTGATTACAAAAACGGGAGTCTCGTCCTTTGATCTCAAAAACTTCACCCATGTAAACCTGGAGTAGTCGTCAACGATAACTAGAATGTATTTCTTCCCGTTAATACTCTGCACTCTCAGCGGTCTGCATAAATCCATGTGAAGGGTGTGTAAAACTTCCATAATGGTGTTAATCGTCTTGGGTTTGTGGGTAGCTTTCCTGCTCTTTCCAAGTTGGCATGCAGAACACAAATGATCCTTTTCAAACTTCAACCGAGGTAAGCCTCTAACAAGATCTTTACGAGCAAGATCATTGAGGGTGCCAAAGTTTAAGTGATTCAGGCGGCGATGCCATAACCAGGATTTGTTCTTGGAGGCTTTAGACAGTAAGCAAATGGGAGAGGACCTCATCATATCTTCAACAGAAATGGTGTATAAGTTCGTGCCACGACTTCCTTTAATAAGGTCGACACCATCTAAGTCTCGGACGAAACATGTGTGCTTTCTGAAGGCAACTTCAAGATCTGAATCACAAAATTGACCGACAGAGAAAAGGTTGTGTCCAAGTCCTTCTACATAGTATACCCTGGAAATTACACTGTCACCAATGACATAATCCCCATAACCCATAATTGCACCAAAATGGTCGTTTCTGAATCTGACAGTCCCGATAAACTTTTTCACAAAATTCGTAAGCCGTAAGCGATCTCCAGTCATATGTTTTGAGTAGCCTGAGTCCAAATACCAGAGAACGATCTGTACAACCTACATTTGAACAAAGGCAAAAATGGAGATTTGGATACATTTGATCCCCAATTGCAATTGGGGTCGGTTGGGTGTGTACGCAAGATTTATCTGCTCACAGGGGCCAAGAGGTTCACTGTGGAATTCGTTGGCTCATACAGTCACACTTAGTGCAGTTAGACCTAAACTAAAAGGTCTACTGTCTTCCTATGGGAGAAGACTACAGTGGGCTTCCACTATTTTGTAGGCAAGACTTAGGTGGACGTATTCTTAGTTAAAGGCCATGATCTCCTAAAGGTAATAGTTGCCAGTGGGTCGCACACTGGGTCCGATGGTGGTAAACAATTTCCTGTGGCCTTCCAAAAAATCTTGCTTAACGTGCTTTTACCCACCACCCTTTAGTGGGCAGTGGATTGCTTCACACACATCTCAGCGACATGCACAACACATTGATATGATTAACAGAAATTAAGCATTTGTTATACAAGTTTTAAGACAGTATTAGAATTTGGATAATTAATATAGTACGCTTTTAGCTAATTTACTAGAATCAACACGAGTTAATGTTTCGCATTCGAATTATTCCTCCTATAATGGGCTTCAACTTGTTTCAAGGCAACTTTTGCTGGCAAGGTCCTATTTTTGGTATTGCTCCTAGGCTTTGACCTGCTAGCTGCTGAGGCACCTTTTACTCATATAGAGGAATGTCCAGGAATGTTTGTCGAATTTATTTTCTGGTTGACTCATACTTTGTGTGGTGTGTTATGACGTAGGTTTCACATGGTTCGGTATCAAAGTAATTCCCTTTTTCATTAAGTGAATTTGTATTAGGCTTTTAGTTATCGCGCCCGTGGGTGTCCAATAGTCTTTAGGGACCTTGCCATTAAAATTTAATTTAGCTCCTGAGAGTGTTTAGTGTAACGACAAGCAGATGCAAGAGAGGTATCCAATGGTCTTTCCACCTTAGCATCCTCTACTATTTCACGAAGGGTTTCTACATTTTCCTCAAGGCGTTGTTAGTTGTAGATGCACTTCTCGTTTTCTTCTTGAGTCAAGGGGGAAGGAATTTGGTCTTCAACCATCTATAGGATATCTTACTAGGAGCCAGCACCTTTAGGTTTCGAATCTAGGTTATAGCTGACACATTTAGAATTATCTGTAAGTTGAGCTCTTAAGGTGTTTTTTATTTTCAGAGATACATAAGCGTTGTTCCATGCGTCAGGTTGGTTTTTGGCACGCGTTATTTTAATTGAATCATACAAACTCCTTATAATGCTGCTTAACTTTTGCATTTTCTGCCCTAAAGCATTCATTGAGATCGTGAAGGGCATTGAGCTTTGTAGTTAAATCTTTGTTCTGAGAAACTAAAGCCTTAAGGTCAAAAGTAGGATCTGTATCACTATTTTTCTTTGTTAAGCGAGAGATTTTCTCTCTTAATTCATGAAATGTACTGCCTTGATCTGTGGAATCTTTCATTTAGTTTCCCAATCCTCAAATAGTTGAATCAAATGAAGGAGCATCCAAAGATGTCACTGGTTTTTTGTGTTTTCCAAAACGTTCTTTAGATTTTGATTCTTTAATTGGAGCGTTGAAGTGGTTCAACTTTTAAGTTTGGAGATTATGTTTTATCATTGAGTCGTGTATCATCATTTTTGAATCTTGTTTCTTAAATTATAATTTTCAGATTCTAGTTTGGCAATACGTTTCTCGACAATAGTAAAAAGCATCATGCATGTCAGAAATCTAGACAACGTTTAGTACAGAAATCATTGCAGTATAAACTACAACACCCTATTTGTTGGACATGCATTCAACAACTAAGATTCTCATTTGTGCACTGAGATGGTTTTTCTGTTCTATTCACACTCATAAGTCTGTCTAATTATGGTCCACCTCGGCTTCCTAAATTTCAAAAACGGCTTTTCATTGCTCTAACTTCAGTGACTGCAGATTTTTTGAATTCCTTCAAATGTTCTTGAGTAGGATTGAAAATATGGAAAAATTACTTCGGTTAAGTAACAGTACTTTTTATTTGTTCAAACCCTTTCACCTTCAGTTATGTCCCGTTGGGTGTGATACGTTTTTACAAGTTTTATCAAAATCCCAAAATAGTTGAGTAATTACATACAGCACAATTTTTTCTTGACTCGGTAGTTGGAAGCATTCGAGGGATGCAGGATGGACGGTGTATTGGGAGGATACACTATCGCAGGTGGTATGACAGGCAGGGGTGTTGCATTGGCCTTTAGCTCTTCGGCCTTTCGTTTTGCTAGATCTAAGGACCAAAATACTTGCTCAGGTGTCAGTTGTGTCTGAATGGGATGTGGATTGTTGCCATAAAATTTTCTTTTGAGTAGTTAGGAGGGCCATAACGTTTAACCCTCTTTTCCACAAGAGGGCAGGAGTCATTCTTTTACATTGCGAGTTTATTCCTAGTAGCTTCAGCTAACCTATAGTTCTTCCTCACGGGACGATGGAACAATTCAGGACATGTGAGGCTTAAGAAGTTCATCTCCATCATTAGTTAGGTTGGGCCTTTTTGGCATGTCTGAGGGTAAAAAGGGTTCTGGGCACGGCACATAGTACAGTTTTAGTCTTTTTGGAGTTCATTCACCTTAGTAGGATTTAACATCTTTTTGGGACAGTTTGTAATGAATTGATTCTTGTGACGTGAAGCTTATTCTCAAGTTTATCGTTATGGTGTTTCAGTTTGGAAAAAATCTCGTCAGGATATTTTGACTCTTTCTGTGTTTATAAACTTCATTGTTTCAAAGTCGTTACAGTTTCTTCAATTATCTCATTGTTTTCCATAGTTGAATTAAGTTGTAACTTGACAGAATGAAGTTCCTTTTTAAGATTTTCCTCCGTTTTATTACTGTTTTGAATAAGCATACGCATTTGATCATCCATTCGCTGTTCACGTTTAGTCAGTTCCAAACTTTAGCTCGTTTGCTCAATAATGGAACCTGTTCCTTGAGATCTTAAGTTCAGTGGTACTATTGGAGTTCATTGAGGAACGATACACATCATTAACAGGCGATACACATACATTATTTAGAGCGGAAGATGCACAACTTGGTACAACAGAAATATTATTGACCGACAAATATTGTTCATATGGAATAACATTACTGTTACCCATATAGATACTAGTTGAGTCAATAACATTTGACGATTGTACTTTATTATGAATCTCATGTTCGTCCTAATTAGAAACAATATGATCAATAGCATTTTCCAAAATATATACCTCAGATAAGATTAATGTATTAGATGGACTAGCTTGTGGATTTGCTGACCCGACTGAGGACAAATTAGCCATGAATATAGACTAAGCAGTCAGTTCATCATCAACATCTGAATCAAAAGCGTCACATTCATCTGCCTAGAAGATGTTATCCCCATTCAGAGCTAAGTCTTGGACTGGTTGATTATCCACATCTGCATCAAAGGTGTTGCCCTATTCACCAGCCAGAAAGAGTAGTTCATCTTCATCCAAAATTACACCATTCTCTTGGCTTGCATCCAGCTGGGCTTCTTGTCCTTGAAATAATCAGAATTCTGTAGACGCTTTGGCTGAGTACAGTTCCTTGCAATATGTCCAACTCCATTACAATTATAACACTTGACCAGTTTCCCTTGACCTGCATTGGCATTCCTAGCTCTATTCTGTGCACCCCCATTTCCTATAGTACCATTTCCCCGAGCAAAATACCTCTGATTCTGATTCTGTCGCCCTTGAACATTCTGATCTCTACAACCCGACCATCTTGAATAGTTGCTTGATTTCGGGTGTTAGATGAGGTTCAAAGTTGATTGTTGGTCTGAGGAAGCGTTGCTCTGAAGGATTGGGCAAGGAGTGCCATTTGTTTGGTTAGGTTGTTAAGTATTTCATCAGTTTAGGTGTATCCGAAATCAATTTGTGATGTTTCAAGGCGATATTGTGATATTGTAGTGATTGCGGGTTGTCTTGTTGACAGAAGGATATTGATGAGACTGGACATGTGATGATTGGGCATGAGGTTGGACCGTTGACACAAATGCAAGTTGTTCATTCATAAGCAAAGAGAAGTGATTCTGTCAATAAACCAGTCGATCCTTTTGTGCATTTTTGCTCTCTTTCTTGTTTAAGTATGTCCAATACAGCTGTTCGTGATTTGTCTCTTTCAGACCTTTGTTGAGTTTAACGGCTGTCACGAACCTATCCCATTCAGGTGACATATTATTCATAAACTTGGAGTTCAGTTGAATGTTAGGCATTGTCATTCTGATATTCCTCATGTCGTTGACAGCTTGTGTGAAAAGGGAAACATGTAACCCATTGTTATTTTCACCTGGATGCTTCTTGTTTTTTTTAAACCTTCAAAACTCATGTTCAATGAGATTCTATATCTTCTTTTGTGAGTCAGAAACTGCAAGAAGCATTGTGACGTTGTCCCAAATTGCTTTGCTTCAATGTTGTGTATTTGATGAGGCTTATAGTATCTTTGGGCATTCCTTGAAGCACTATATTGGTGGCCGAACGGGCATCTGCTTCGTTATCGTTTTGTCTCCGTGTTTCTGAGATCCTCTTTATGTCGTGGCCTTTTGGTCTATAGAAGAGGACACCTCCCTCAGGGGGTAAGTCTACCGAGTGTATTCCTGGTAGGGTTCCAAGCTCAAAATGGTCCTTGATGCAATGACTGAAGCAATTTGAATCTCCATTTTCCTTTCCCCACTTCAGTACATATTGGATTCGTTGTGAACCATGATTCCGTAATCAGTCCTATCGAGCAAGAAGGGGGGCAGGGGTATCGAGCTGGCCGCCATTGTATTTCATCGTATTACTGGGACATGGTGATTACTTGTATTATGATAAAACTTGTATCGGTACAATGATGATTAGTGATTGTATGGTTAATATGTGATGATTGTTTGTTAGATTAGGTGAATATGTTGTTGATTGTGATTGGTTTTGGTTGTTTGAAATAAGTTACCGTACATGATGATCTAAAATACTTAGGCAACAAAAACGCAGTAAAGAAGCCTAGACAAAACGTAGTGAGGAATGAAATTTTGCCAGAGTTACTTTCTATCAAAACGCAATATGGTCTTCAAGCAAAACGCAATGTAGGTCTTGAGCAAAACGCAATGATATTGAAGCAAAACGCAGTGATAACTTGAAGCAAAACGCAATGAGGTCTTGAAGCAAAACGCAGTGAGATCTTCAAGCAAAATGTAGTGAGGTCTTTAAGCAAAACGCAATGGAGGTCTTCAAGCAAAACGCAGTGAGGTCTTCAAGCAAAACGCAGTGAGATCTTCAAAGCCAAACGCATCAGAGTGAGGTCTTCAAGTTAGGCATAAAAGAAACCTTCAATATCAAAACGCAAGTGACCAAAGCGCTATGTGCAAAACGCAGTGACCAAAGCGCAAGAGCAAAACGCAGTGACCAAAAAGCAACCCAAAATACAACAGAACGCAGTGTACTTTCTCTGACAAAACACAAGTTAATATTTAAGGCAAACCAACCAAGAATGTCTCAGAGAGGCAAAACGCAGTAGTAAAGATATATGAACTTTTTCACCTAAAAACATCTAAAAATCACCCTTTTGAACGTTTTTGCTTGGTTTCTTTTGTACAACTTGATCCTAGAAGGTCTTTTTAACAACTATTAAAACACTAACTTAACATCACAAATGTGCGAGATCAAAAGTGTGTCAAGAAAAAGACCATAAACCTTCAAAAACCACTATTTTGTTAAATTAACCAAGAAAATGCACACACAAAACATTTTCTCGAATTATTTCTTCCAAAGGTTTCAAAGTTGACACAATTTCACGAGTGATAATTTGATAATCTTGAACCTCAACTTCTTCTTGATGATGGATGCGAGCGACTTGACCTTCTCGATCTTCTCGAATATATGAGATGATATCATCGGGAGAAAGGAGGTTGGTTTGATATGGGCCTTCTAAAGGGGAACCATATACCAACTTATCAAGTGACCACCTATCACTAAAGACACACGCACCCTCACAAGGTATTCTAAGAATTTAAGCAAAGTCTTCAAGAGAAAGAGAAAAGTATTGATTTTAAATAACAAATTAAAAAACATTTGACCTTCGTCGGAATAACTCAATCGATACTGACTGTAAAACTCAAGAATAAAACGAGGACACACTTGTTCATTGATTTCAAGGAGACACTCAAACTCGACAAAATGGAACACAGACCGAACATAGTTTAGATCCGTAAAGTTATCAAAAACCACCCGACCCTTGTGAATGTAACGTTCTTCAAGGTTTCTTAGTTTTTCTTTTATTGGAAAACAGAATTCATGTGAAATTTTAGGGATATAGTGTCTTGTATTTTTGTAATATTCAGAAGATTTGCGAGGCATGATTTCCTAAAAGAAAATGAAATCACAATTCATTACTTTTTACTTGTAATATGTCATGAGCATTGTTTCTAGTGTGTGCCTAAATGTAACAAATATGGAGTAACGATTAACTCGACCTAAACATAAAATCCTAAGAGTTAACCCAAACGCTCCTTAATTTGATTTTTCTCATCCAAACAAGTCAAAAAATACATATGAATTATATATCTAGAAATTTGTTCATGAGATCATTATGCATGTGTTTTAAAACGGTTTTAGGTTGGATTAACAATGCATAACAACAATTTTATTATGTTCCTAACGTGAGTGATTTGAAAATAAAATTGGGGTTTTTGTTCAAAATCAATTTTTCTACAAGCTCACTAGTGTATGTAAATCATATGTCTAAGGTAACATATAGTATACATTATATCCTAGTAGTCCTAATTATACAAAATTGAAAGAAAAATGGAATATCCACCCAATTTCATTGTTTTGTGTTCATCCATGAAACCCCTTAAATACTCCAAATGAAGAAAATAAATGAAATGAACTTAACAATTTAATGATCTTTATGATGGATAGGAAATGATTATTAGTGTTAATTTGAATCATCAATAGTGTTTAGGTGAACCATTTATATTGTTTTTAGGGAGTGTGGGTCGTTTATCTTTCGGGTGTTGCAGCAAGAGGAAGGGATTGTTTGATTTTCTGTTTTACAAAACTGGGTTTGACAGACATAAGGTTCCACTGGTGGTGGTCCCATATCGATATGGGGGCCACCCATTTTAATCCGGGGGCCGTCGAAGATATGGGGGCCACCCTTAGTTGAGGAATTTAGATTTAAATTTTGACATAATGTTTACAAAGGGGAGTGACCTTTTAATATGCACTTCACGAATTAAAAATGCTCAAAGTACTTCAGACGAAGTATTGGAGTTGAATATGGACTAGAATCGAGACAGAAGAAAAAGAAGACGATTTATGGAATTTGTTCCATCATTTCTAACAACCAGACGTAAACAGTTTAAACGATTCACGTTTAAGAGGTTTAGTAAGAATGTCGGTGATGTTGTCGACGAACGACACTTTTTCGATAGAAATATGTCCTTTCTGGACATTATCATGAAGAAAGTGGTGATGAATTTTGATGTGTTTAGTTCGAGAGTGTTGCACTGAGTTTTTGCTAAGGTCAATCGCGCCTTGTATTGGTTTGCACAGATCGGGACAAACATCGATGTCGATCCGAACGTCGTAGTCGATAAGAAAGCTTATTTACATCCACGAGTGCGTGTTGACATGACTTTATGCGCTTACGTATCGTATTCAGTAGTGGATAAAGCAAGAGCGATATGTTTAGGGGATGGCAAAACACACTCCGAAACCAACAGGGAAAAACCGAAACCCGAGACTGTTTGGGTCGTTCGGGAGGGTTCGCGGGTTTGGGTACGGGTTCGGGTACAGATATTGTTTTTTTCCCGGGTACGGGTTCGGTTGCGGGTTCTAGTAATACCCGCCTGTTTACCCGTACCCGTATCCGTACCCAAATACCCGAATTTGTACTCGTTTTTTGCTATTTTATGTAAGGATCAAATTAGTATTAGGCCCTTAACCCTACACAAAATTATATCTACTCTATTCCTTAATAGTCATATCTTTATATAAGGCCCAAATAATTATATGAATACTCATGTCTGGTAATGACAAACATATAAATGAATAATCACGTCTGACGATTTAGTTCTATTCCTAAATGAATAATAGTGTTGGGTTTAACTTCTCTAGTTGACAATTTAATGAATCAATTATCACACACTTTAGCTCTTTCATCTTGTTTTTCAATTCTTATCTTATCTTCTTAATTGTATCTTTAATGTATAATAGGAATTCATACGAGTGTTGTTGATGGATCAAAAATGGTTATTCATATGATATGATAATTCGTATGATAGGATACGAGTGTTAAATCGTGATTTGGTCAAAAATGTTATATCATATGATATGATATTGAAGTCGTTTTCTTTAACTTCTAAAAGACTTTGAATATAATAGGGTGTTTGTTTTTCGGTGGAGTTTTTTAACTTGATACTCGCAAATTTGTACAACGATGATTTAATTGGGGATAACCGATACCCGCGGAGAAAACCGACAAACCGATGGATAATACTAACCGGGTATCCATCGGGTCTTGGGGCGGGTTCGGGTGTGGATTTTATAAACGGGTGCGGGTACGGGTTCACTAAAACCCGCCCCGAACCCGACCCGTTGCCATCCCTAGGTTTGTTTCTTCGAGAACCAATATGTCAAACAACATCACAAACTTACAAATACCGCCAGTGCTCTTTCGGTCCACATAATCTCCCGCATGATCAGAGTCGGCATATACTACTGTTTCTATGCCTATCCCCTTAGGATACCATAATTCTAAGTGCATAGTGCCTTTAATGTATCGGAATATACTCTTAATCGCTTCAAGATGAGAGGTTTTTGGAGCCTCTTGAAAGTGAGCACAAAGGCAGACACTAAACATGATATCGGGCCTACTTGCCATTAGGTATAATAAACTACCTATCCATGTCCATTGAACTGTTACTATCTACGAAACATCACTCTTTCGTCTTTCGTGAGCTTAGTATCAGAGGACATGGGGGTTTTTCAAGTTTAGAATTTTTCTAAGCCAAATTTCTTAAGCATTTCTTTAATATATTTAGATTGATTAAAGAAGATACCATCTTCCATTTGTTTTATTTGTAATCCAAGGAAGAAGTTGAGTTCACCCATCATGCTCATCTCGAACTCGTCATGCATGATTTTTGCAAATTCATCACACATTTCTTGACAAATCGAGCCGAATATAATGTCGTCAACATATATTTGAACGATGATGAGGTTTGAACTTTTCTTTTTGGTAAAAAGTGTGTTATCTACCATTTCCATTTTGTATTCATGTTTAATAAGAAAATATTTTAATCTATCATACCAAGCTTTGGGTGCTTGTTTAAGACTGTATAAAGCTTTCTTAAGTTTATTAACATGATCCAGTTTTTCAAAGTCAATGAATCCTGAGGATGGTGCCACGTATACCTCCCATTGATAAAACCATTCAGGAATGTGCCTTTTTACATCCATTTGGAATTGCTTAAAATCTAAAGCACAAGCATAAGCTAATAAGATCATAATAGAATCTAATATAGCAATTGGGGCATAAGTTTCATCATAATCGATGCCCTCTTGTTGATTATAGCCTTGAGCAACTAACCTAGCCTTATTTCGAGAAACAATACCGTTCTCATCTAACTTATTTCTAAACACCCACTTAGTTCTTATGATTGTCATATTCCTAGGTTATGGAACTAACTCCCAAACATCGTTAACAATGAATTGATTTAATTCTTCTTGCATAGCGATTACAGAAACTTTCATCTGTAAGCTTCCATTCACATCTAGGTTCATTTAAGTTTAAATATAAACAAAAGAATTTACTTTGGCATTGGCATGTGACTAAAAGTTCTTTGGTTAAGGTTTCGCAATTACATTTACTAATGGATGGTTTCTAGATTCCTAATATTGACTACTTCGTCAATCACTCTCTAAAGTTTCATCCTCAATGTCCATTTTCTAATATGGTTCTTTTCGGTAACCTTAATAGCTTCTGTCTTCAACTAAGTCCTCCCATCTACCAAGGGTGATGTCTTAAAGGGGGAGGAGTTTCATCGAATGTCACGTTGAGTGATTCTTCGATTTCCTATAGTTAATGATTAATTAAGGATGAGTTTAGCTTTAGCTAATTTTGGGACAGTAACCTAAAAAGACAACTTCTATGACTTTGGGTCAAACTTGTAAGGTATCTTTAGTGTTTAAAATGAAGCACTGTGCTTCTAAACCCGCTAAAGTAATCAGATAAGGTTTTTGTACCTCTCAAAGAGTTCAAAAGGTGTTATTTCCTAGGATGGCTACTAATTAGGATACGTGGTTGAGAATGTTGTTGAAGTAACAGACATGCGATACACAACAGACTTTTTGTGGTAACGATTCTCAAATCAGATTCACATAGCCCAACTCAATTTCTTGAAGAGTCCAATTATTCCTTTCAACCACGCCATTTATTAGAGTTCGTGGACGGAGAAGTTATGTGTAATTATTCCATTGCATTAAACAAACTCTCCCAAATTAACACCTCATTATCAAATTTCCCCTATCTGGTCGGTTCTTATTGACAATATGACACCTAATTGAATTTAAATTTGCTTTACTAAATATTTCGAATTGATCAAAAGTCTTCGGCTTATCCAAAGAGGTACTCTAGTCCAAGTTAACCTAGAATTAGTACATCTACTATGACTAAGATGTAGCGGTTTCCTCCGTAACTCCGTACGGTGGATGGACCGAAGAGATCCATATAAAGGAGTTCTAAGCATCTAGTCGTTGAGACTATATTCTTAGCTTTGTGACTAGCGTGAACTTGTTTCCTAATTTTGCAAGCATCACAGAAGTGTTGATCAAACTTAAGCTTAGGTAAGTTTCTAAATAATTCCTTAGATGCTAACGATTGAATGAGACGCATATTAGCGTGACCTAATCTCCTATGCTACAACATGGAGTTTTCATCAATCGTTGCAAGACAGATATGGTCTTTTGGCTTATTTCCTAATTTCATCACATATAAGCCTTTCTTCCTAATACCTCTACCTATAACCTTACCATCCTTAGTAATTTCACTATCATGTTCAGAAAAAGTTACTCTACACTTATTATCACATATTTGTCCTACACTTATCAAGTTAAATCTTAAGTTATCTACATGTTCTACATTATCTATTTTGAGTGAGTCATTCGAAATCGTACCTTTGCCAATGATGTTACCGCGAAGATTGCTACCAAAAATAACATTACCTCCGTTGTATGCCTTGTAGCTTGAGAAGAGCTTTCGGTTACCCGTCATGTGTTTAGAGCATCCGCTATCCTTTATCCACTCATCGGGTCCCCAATATCTCATGGGTCTAAAGTTGTTAGTGCTAAACATCCCTTGCATTTGATGTAATTGGTTGGGATGTGAAAATGGAAGACACATTTCCCATGGCATGTAACTTTGACGTTGGAAATGTTCCAAGTTACGGGAAAACCATGAGGTTGGTTTTGTTGACCAACGTTCCTTTTTGGTTGCAGTGTCTTAGGACGAGGATAATTATTATTGACTCTTCTAGGTGGTTGGTATGTGCTTAATTACACATACCTTTTACCTTTAAAAACGAGCTAAAATAACCAAAAACGGACTTAAAATGCCAAATATATGCTTGTTTTGCTAATTGTGTTGTGCAGGAACGGATAACTAAGAAAAGGACGAAAACAAAGCAAAAAAACAAAACCATACTCAATGGAAAAGACTGTTAAAGAACAAAGCCAAAAACGAAGCCGAAAAGTCAATCAATGTCAAAAAGTCAACGATAAAAGTCAACTAGTCCAAGGTCAAAGTCAACCCAAGTCAACCCCGACAAATTCAAAAGTCATCCAAATCAAGAAATTATAAGATAAGGGTTGAAATTTAGCCTAACCCCTAAACTTATTTTATAAAAGAAAAGAGAGAAAAGAAGAGAAGGGCCAATGCCATTTATAGCAAAGTAACAAGTGGAGGGGCAAACTGGCTCTGCCAACATTCCCCATACAGTACTAAAATGACCGAGTGATGCAGATTGATCATATACTCTTGGGGACTTGTTTTTGGCCAAGTCCCCAAAAAGTATAACAACAAGGACGAAAGGGTGCAATGAAACAAATAACCATGATGGACCAACCATGCAACTCCCATACACCTTTGCCTGTTATAACCACGAAACGACTTTCCCCACTCCCAAAATTTCCCCCAAAACTTAATCACGGGTTTACAAACCCACTTTTACCCTGCACCTCAAAAACCCCATGGTCAAACCTCTCCCCCCTCCTCCACTTAAACCCTAATCCCATTTGGCAATCCCACATCTCCCCAAGCTTATTTCGACGACCAAGATTGCTTTTTGAAGAATTGAAGGGCCAAGATTGTTTGTTTTCCCCCTCTCACACAACTAACACAAGGTCTCAGTATAAAAGAGGAAGAAGACAGAAGAAGTAGTGGTTGTTTTTTGTTTTAATTTTCAGTTTTGTATTTTCTCTCAATTTTAAGCATTTTTCTTTCAAGTTTTTAGTAATCTTCTTTAAGCTCTTGTACTCTCTTTTTCAAAGCTAGTACTTCATCATTTTAGTAATAACAATTCATTTTCAAGTATATTTGTTTCTTTGTATTCCATTGTAAGCAAATTTCATTCAATAAAGCTATCAATAAGCTCATTTGAGCTTATTACTGTTCATAAGCTCAAATTCAGTCAAATTAGTTGTTGTTAAGCTAGTCCTTTAACCTCATTTTTCCATCATTTACATCAAAATTCATGATCACATGAGGTGAATTGTGATCATTTTGGAAGCAACAAGGAAATAAGCTAAAATTAGCGTATTGAGCTTAAGCTCGGGTTAAGAGGCTAGGAGCCACTTATGATCAAGCTTTTTAAAAAGCCACTCACACTAGCTTAGAGTGGCTTAGGGTCTGAGAAACTGACAAAAAATTCAGGTTTTCGATTCTTATAATTCATTGTAGAATTTTAAGCTAATCAATTAGCTTATAGAAATTAAATTGAAGTATGCTTACTCTTTGTAACATAACTCAGTATAGTTAGAGTTCTAAAATGTTTTAAGCTGTTTTTTAGTGTAGATCCATTATGTTTTCATTACTAAATAATCTGTCAAGGTTTAGATAAGCTAGGAGAGAAACTTGTCTCTTTCTACTAATAAGCTGTAGATTTTAGCTTTCAAAAAGCTTAAGTAGGTGGATCTTAATGTGAGTAGATAAAAAGTTTAATCTTGTTTAAGGTTTACATAATAGTTTTAAGCCAAAAAATTTAGACAGACTAGGTAAAGGGAGTGTTTGGTTCAATCTTGTTTGACTCTTAAAGTCAATACAGTCTGTCTAAATTACGTTAAATAGTTAATTCATTTGTTTTGCAAGATAGAATAGTGTTTTAAAAAGAAAGTTAGAGGAACTCAAAATTTAATAGTATAAAACCTAGCATTCGCACCAGGGAATTTTGACGAGCAAAGAGGTTTTTTTTTTTTTACCTTTAAAAGTAAATCCTAAGCATGTTAGTATCAATATCCAGCTAGTGTAAGTTTTATAAATACATGTAGGAAGGAGTTTAAAGAAGTTTTACCTTAGGAATCTTAGCTTGCATTTTAGAAATTAGTCCAATTAGCATCAGTTAAAACTCAGCTTTGAACCTGAACCTTGCATTTTTAGTTAACAAAATTCTTATTAAAATTGTTCACTTGTAGCTTATATTTTTCTAGACACCTTTAGTGTACAACTTAAGCTACAAATAGCATCTTTTGTTCTTCATTTTCATCAATAAATAAGCTAGGAATAAGCCTAAGTCTTAAAAGCTAACTAAACACTTAGTTTCTGTAACAGGAAACAAAAAGCTATTTTTTTAGCTTATATAGTTGTTAAAAGTTGAAAGTACCTTTATTAAAGTTGTAGATAATAAGCTAGTTGATAAGTTTGTAGTTTTAAGTTTTTGCTAAAACTCACTTTTTCAATAAGCCAAAATAAGCTAGAAGCGTAGGGTTTGTTTAGTACTTTTCTTATAGTTCAAGGTTACCCGTTTATTCTATAGTGTAAATTCCCAAAAGTTTGCCCGCCTACCCTGTATTTTCCTTTCTTACACTTTCTACCCTAGAGTTTTCGAAAAATAAAAAAAAGGGGAAAGACACTTGGCCCGGGTGAGCAAGACTCGAACCCGGGACCAAGCGATACGATCCCCTTTTACACACACACTCTACCACTGCGCCCTTGGGTCTTTTTCGTTAAAGACTCAAGGGCTGTGGTATTTAAGGGGTATTTTGGCTTATAAGCTCATAAGCTGTAAACAGCTTATTTCGAGCTTATTAATAAGCTAAACTTTTGTTTCTTATTTTTCGTAGGATTGTCATAGTGTCTAGTATTTTTAGAAAAATTTTCAGATTTTTTCGTAATCATTTAATATTTTTTATAATTTAATTTCGTTAAAAGTTTATTTAATTCATAAAAAATACAAAAATTATCAAAAAAATATTTTGCTTTTTTAGAAAATTTTCTTTTGTCATCTAGTTTGTAGGAAAAATATAAAATTTTTCGTAGGATCATTTTTACAACTTTTTACTTTTTAAAGAACGGTCCGGGTGCGTTTTTTTGTGTTAGACCTTCGTTTTTGGGTCAAACGAACTCCGTTCCCGGTCTAGTCTTTTTCATTCTTCGTTAATTTGTTCCCGTAGATAGTTTAGAAGCAAAAAAATCTTCTAGGGTTTATTTTAAAGTTTTAGGTTTTCCCCCTTTGTTCGGATTCGTGCTTTCCGTTTTTTTAGCTTAAATGCATAATTTTTAAGGTTTTTCTTAAACGTTTTTTGTTTCTTTATCTCTAATTTGACTTATTTCAAACTTTCCCAAACTAATTCCTTATCTCTTCAAACACAAATCTTCGATTGTACGATTTTCCATTCCAAGCTACTCGTTGGGGGTAAACGACCCGGGAACACTCTAAACTACAGTCTCGAGTATCATTGCTCTTGTTGATTATTTAGACTATATATATAGTTTATATTTTATTATATATGAAATAATAATATAAGTGTGAATTTCACCAATCAATTTTTGGCGCCGTTGCCGGAGGAAGCTGTTAAAACGAATAACCTTACGTTTTGTTCGGTTTATGTTTGAATCTGTGTATATTTTCTTTTATAAACATATAAAAAAAATCAAAAATATTTTTCATTTTCTTTTATTAGTATAATTATCAGATAAAAACCAAAAAAAAAAAAAAAAAAAAACATTGTCCATGAAAAAGAAATAAAATTCACAAATTGGTAAAAATACCAAAATATAATATTCTCAATCGAGGTATTATCATAATAACTTTCGGTGAACTTGTTGGTTCCCAACTCGAACAAAAGATTTAAAACTTGCCTTTGTGTCACTTGTGAAATACGGCTCACCTTTAATTGATAAACAAACTATAAAAAGGCGTAGAAGGAGGGTTTGTTCCGAGGAACTAACCACCTCGAAAGAGTGAGAAGGTTTTTAATAGCATCGCGTTTTCCCCCGCTCCCTCCGCTCCTTTGATGCGTTTGTCTTTTAAAAGAAGCTAACCGTGAAACAAGTTGACTATTGGTTTAAGCTGTCTTATCTCATTTTGTCCGTTTAAAAATAAATTGTTGAATTAATTGAAAAACCAAAAATAATCTTCTTTTTTTTTCGTATCATTTAATTCTTTTCTTATCCATCTTAAATGTTAATGTCTTTATGACTCATTCGATTGATCGATGAATCCGATTCACCTAGATTTAAATAATTGCTCGACTTGGAGTTTTGTACACTACAGACGTTTGTTGTTCAAAAAAGGTCCCTTGAAGACAAGATTCTTGTTCCTAAACCCCCTCGAAATTGTGCAAGGTGTGGAACCCCGGTTGATGGTCCATATTGTCAAGGATGTGCTCTTTTACGAAAGAAATTTAAGGAAGATTTGTTTACATATGGTGTGGAAAATGAATTTTTCGAAGACCTTCAAGATACTTCCGAGTCATCCGATGACAATACCAACGTTGTTAATGCTCCTCAAGAGCCAATCGTTGTTAATCAGGACCCCGGCGAAAATTCCTCACCAAGTCCTCTACACATTGACCATTGTTGTCACGAGTGCGGTGATTCGTTAGATGGAATCTTTTGTCGACAATGCACGTGTAAGTCTTGTGGGAAAGGTGCTCATTACGGTTATAATTGTCCTCCGAAAGTTCCGATTATCTCTAATCCGGAACCATGCAAAAATCAAACCATTGATGAGCCCCTACAAAACTTGCAAAGTTTGCAACAACAATGTCTCCTTGGTACATGCCAAAAATGTGGTTGTAATGAATACAATGGAGTTTGTTTTTATTGTAAAGTTAAATGGAACACAAGCTATTTTTTCAACTCCACACACTTAACGATTCACCAAGTAGTTGCAAACCCATCCATACCACAACCACAATAACGTACCATACTCTTGTGAGTATGTGGGAACATTCTCATTACTTTTACGATTGTTCCACCTCAAGTCCCGTTGCGTCCACAATCAGGGCCGTGTTTCAATCAAAACTTTGATTATTTTCCACAAAACTTCACCAAGTTTTTCACGAACAATATCCTGTTGAGAAAAAGCGGGGACCTCATGAAACTTACCAATGTCAACCAATGAATGAAGACTATTATCATGAGCAAATTCTAGCTAATGATTAATAATTTCTTTTGGTTTTGACCCATTACAACCTCCCGGACGGACGCAATATACAGTCAATCATCCAATCTTCAATTCTCAAAATGACCTTCTAAATTCTCAAATAGCTTATGGAACAAATGACAACCTTACGTGATTTTTTATTGTTTGGTCAAGCCATACAAAAAAAGGAAGAAAAAAAGCGAATTGCGGAAGAGCAAGTGGCTAAAGATCGATATTGGAAGATTCCCATTTGCTACGATGATGACGAAGACAACACCACTGCAATCACACCTGTTTTACCAATATTGCAGAACCCGATAACCTCTCTAAGTATGGGGGACAGCATCTTGACACTATTCCAACAACGGATCTACGAAGTAATAAAGGTCTAGTGTGAGGACCTTGTCCTAATCCCAAGTGAGTCCGAGGGTATTCCCGACAAATGTTTTATGTCCTCTTTGTGAAAATACCACCTCTCTTAATGCTCTCAATGAACATATGATATTGTGTCAATCTACGATGATAATTCTTTAAGTGATGACGATTCTCCCTACGGTGAGAACACCGTGATAAATGTCGGATTCATACCTCCCTATTTATGAGATCGTCAGCTTAGAGGTGGTGGAGATTGTTGATCCGGAAGTTGGAAGGATTGTATGATGACATCTATATAACAATCAAAACGATATCCTTCTTGAAAAATTGTTGAATTTTCAAAATTCTTATTTCCTACAAATATCGATTCATTAAGAGATAATCCTACTCCATCTTCCGAAGTTGTGATCAAGTCTACCTCCACATTTCCTAATCTTTTCTTGGAGGAGACTAACACCTTTGATAATTCTATTCCCGAATCTGAAACTTTCTGCTTTAATCTAGAAGAGATTAGTAGTGGCAGTCCCACTACTCATTCTGAGTTATCTCTTCCTGATTATAAAGCTTTCTACGTTGATAACGATCATTTTAAAGAGAGGAGTAGTGGCAGTACCACTACTCATGCTGAATTTTCTCAATATGATTCGTTCATCTTTGATCTTTCGATCAATCCATTTCCTCCTGCCGATAGGAGTGATTTTCATCATAAGGAGTTCGCCGATGGACTTGCTCACATCATATCTCCACCGGAGTATGATCATTTCTGCTTTAAATTGAGCCTCGAGCTAGGCAATCTTACATGTGAATGTGTGAATGCTATTTTCCAACAAGATAACCAAGTAGTTCATTGCCAAATGATTTTACCCACCCATGCCTCACCCTGGATTAACTACGGATTTCATACTTTTAAGTGAACCTCTCTTCGCTTATATTGTATGGATTTTTCTTCCATTTCTCACGTATCCAGTTGCTCTACCATATCTTCTCTCCTGTGGGGATGAAGATATCATTTTTGATCCCGGCATCTCAATGTATCAATTCGCACTGTCGAGTTATCCCAAAACTCCGGGCCAAATTTCAAAGTGAATGGTCATCGTTTAAAGCACTACTTTGGAGGGGACGTACCACAATTGGTAGTCCCAGATCTCCAGACATTCCCCATGAACCAATAAATTCAAGTGACGGGTCAAGCATAGCGACCTTAAACAAGCGCTTCATGGGAGGCACCCCATGCTTATCGTAGTATTGTGTAGAAATGAATAAGTGTTTTCTTGTTGTGTGGAGGCTCGCCTCTTCCATTCCCGTGTTTCGTGTTTGTGTTGTTAATTGTCCAGGATTGCCCGGATTGTGAAGAACTCTCGTGCTTGTATTTTTATCAAGAGTTTCACATCCTCAGCTTCATTTTGGGAATCCAATATCCTAATCTAATCGACTAACGTTTTATCTTTTGGCACACTTAATAAACGGCCTTAGATTTACGTAGGTGCCCCTTTCAAAACATCGAGGACGATGTTTAGTTCTAGTATGGGGGGGGTCTTCGATTTGATTTTGCCTGCAGCCGTTGTTGTCATGTAATCCCGTTTTTACCACCAAATTTTTGCAAAAATACCAAAAAAAAATTGAAAAATTTTAAAAAATTTCAAAAATAAAATAAGTGTTTTATCACAGTTTTGACTTTCCTAATGGGTAGAATGAGAATAATTTTTGACTCGATCGGGCGTGTTGAGCCCTAGCTAGTTCCTCAACTTACCGCTTGTAGGCTAAGCTTTCACGAATTCTATTGCTTCGAATTTTAATAAGGTGAAGAACAAGAAGTGATAGAGTTAAATATAAGTTTATGTGCTGAGCAAGATTCTTCTAAAACTTATATGAGTAACTTGTGGCTTTTTCTCCCATTAGCTTCTAATCCACCTAATCATACGTGCTCAATTCAATTCAACTAAGTCAATCAATGTTTTTAGAAAAAGCTTCAAATTTGTAACTTGATTCTTTAAAGCGAGATTTTTCTGTTCTTAGTAATTTGAAAGTTAAAATGCCAAAGAAGCATGAATGAAATATGAATGCAAAAATGCATGAATATTGAAATTATGCCAATGAAGCATACATTTGATTATATGGAACAAGTAAAAGATGTGTCGTGATATCCCACTCCGCTAACCACGAGGTGGGGGTTCAAACTAAGACATCTTTACTTCTAGGGATTTGGTGTGTTGTGATATCTCACCAGGAAGCGAGGTCTAGGTGAGGGTTCAAACTAAGACACCTATCCTTAGCCATATTAGGAAGAAGGTGTTGTTGTGATTTCCCACTACGCTAGCAACGGGGTGGGTTTTCAAACTAAGAACACCGGTCGTTGGTTGTGATATCCTACTAGGGAGCGAGGCCTAGGTAGGTGTTCAAACTAAGCAACGCATTCCTAGCTTTAAGAACTTATGATTATAATGATGAAGATGTTGCAAAAAGTTCTACAGTTAAAATTTCGTTCTTTAAAATCAAGTTACAAGGACCTAATAAGTTGTTGCTTTGAGTCATGATTCATCTTGAATCACGACTATGGAAATAAGTTGATCTATGGTTGAGTTGAAATGAGTACACACATTTAAATCATATATCCATGTTGGGAGTTAAAAGTTCGCAAGTCATAAGTATGAGTGCTTAACATTTAGACTTATATTGGCAAATGATCTTGTTTAATTGCTTGGTTCGGAACTAGTGAAAAATCGGGGACGATGAATTTATCCGTCAGGACATCCGTAGATTATTCTATGGACGACTTTTCACTTCTATGATCCAGTGTTTATAAAATAAAGGAAGTCAAAACAAGCAGTCAAGAAAAGAAAGAAAAATCAAAAATATTAGGGTAATAGTTAGTGTACATATGTAGAATTGGTGAAAACTGGACTTGTCGAAGCTATGATTCTTTAATTTCTTGACGAACACATTTGCTACTTTTCGATGGTAATTAGTCCGAGGGTGTTGAGTTCTTAGTTTTCTTGGAGTGTTTACTCATTAACTTGCTAGTGAGGACACTGAGCATACTCTTAGTATGGGCGGGATTTTGTAGCTTTGTGCTTAATTACACATACCATTTTCCATTAAAAACGGACTTGAAAGACTATAAAAACGTACCAAAGATTCATTGTATTTGTATGTTTTGCATTTGATTGTGCGAACGATATTCAAAGAAAGCGAGAAAAACAAGCCACAAACAACAAAACCGAGCACGGAATGGATAGACAAAATCAAATCCATAGTCAAAGTCAACCAGTGAAGTATAGAAAAAATAAACCTTAAGGGACTATAACTTGCCCAAACCTCAAGTTAGTATTACAAGGAGTTAAAAGGGACAAAGGTTGAAATTGCAAACCAGGGCTCGAAGTTTTGTTATAAGATAATGAGGGGTCAAAGGCTGCAACCTCCCCAAACTCCCATTCTTCCGCCCAAAACTCAAACCCAAGTACAACTTTGGGCAACTGTCGTCCCATCCTTTACCCTCAAAACCACTTAAACACCCTAGATAAATCATTTAACCACTCTTTACCCCACCCCAGATTGTATAAGTGCCATTAGTTGGCAATCTTCACCATTCACCAAGTATTTTCGGATGCTGTGTGATTGCTCCAAAGAAGCACAAAATAATTGAAGGCTGGGATTTGTTTAGAATCACTCACACAACAAGCACACTTTGTTTTATGTCTCTCAAAGAAACACTGAAGAAAGAGAGACGAAGGGAAGAAGACTTGGCTATTAAATAGAGCCTTTTGTAAGCTTTGAGGGCAACTAGTTTAATCTTTAAAGTTATCTTAGTTAATTGTGTGTGTGGTGTGAAAGTTCAATTCAGCTTTTTTACTTCCAGCTTTGCTTTTGTAACACTTTCAAGTTTTATGCAAATATAAGGTTTAAGTCAATTTACATTTCCATTGCTGCTTTTCTTAATTGTGTGGTGTGTTTGAGGTCAAAAAAGCATTCAGTACAGCTTGTTTTAAGTTGCTTTTCATTAAGTAAATTAAAAGTCAAGTAGTAAGAGAAAATCACTCTCAAATACACACACAGCTTAATTTTATGGATGATAAGCAGTTTATGGAGGGCTTATGTACATTACTGCTTGTCTTTGACAAGCTAGAGCTGTAGATCGCTTGTAAAAGTTTGCAGCCTGTTTATGCTAAGGGTGTTGTAAGTTTCTTTTCTCTGGTTTTTCTTATTTGACTGTGAATGCTAGCTAGTGCTTATTTGTTACTCAATGTTTATTATTTGTGCTTTATCATGTGTGTGTGTGTGTGGTCTTGACTTAAGTTGTTAGTTTAATGTGAGTTGTGCAACTCTTCTTTAGTTATTACTGTTAGTTCCATTTGATAAAATGTTAGTTGTGATTTTAGCTTATTTAGTGCTTATTATGATTTAAACTTCTGATAAGTGTTTCTATTTTTTATTTGATAATTCGTTTTGTAATCTCAGCTTGAAATAAAAAATGATTTTTGAAACTTTATAGAGGTGTATGGAAACAAACATACTAACTCCAAGATTAGTATGTGCGTTCAATTTATATTTTTTTTAAAAAGGTAGCATGTATCACTTACAAGCTAACTAGTACTACTCCAAGTTAGTACTGGTAGTTAGTACTGTTAGTACTGGTGGTTCATTTTAGCTTATCAGCTTATTATTGCTTATTTAAGATTTCCTTAGCTTTTTAGAGTAGATTAAACCATTTTCCTTTACTGTCTTTAAGAGTAAGTTTATTTTCCTTTTCAAAGTATTTTCAATAATGTATCAGTTTTTAGCTCTTTAGCTTATTTGCCATTCTAGTTTATTTCAGTTGCTTATTCTTGTACCTGAATGCTTATTAGGGATGGTTAAATATCTGTTTTAGCTTATTTGCTTATTTCTTGCTTCATTAAGCTAACAATACTAACCTTAAGCTAGCAGTACCAACTTAAAGGTAGCAGTACTAACTCCAAGTTAGTACTGGTAGTTAAAACTATTAGTACTGTTGTTAGTACTGCTGAGTTTTTCTTGCTTGATTTAGCTTAATTGCTTTTTTTTTGAATTTGCTTATTTAGAGATAGTTTAGCTTATTTGATTTATCTTAAGCTTAGTTGAGCTTATTTGTCTCTTAGTGTAAAAGTTTTAGTGTTTTTACCATTCTTAGCTTTTATTCTTGTTCCAGCTTATTTTCTTTGCTTATTTTTATGTGCATTTGCTTATTAGGTTTAGTGCCCAATCATTCCTTGTCAAATTCAAACATCAATCATCAATCGTCTTTCGATTTTCCATCTCTAGCCTCGTTGGGACATAACGACCCGGGAACACCCTATACTGCTTCCGGTTACATTGGTCTCGCGGATTCTGATCCTTGTTGTCTGTTCATACTTGTTTATATTTATCTATATATAAAGGTGTAAGTTTTCGCGTAGTCAGCCACATTAGTAAATTAAGATCCAACCGCTTGAATTGTGCCACACGTCTCTTTTTTTGTTGCTAAAATCGAAAGCTAGATTTCGTCTGTTGGATCTTTCATTGCAAATTGAAATTAAAATTAAGATGTAAACTTTTGATCCGCCACGTGTTGTCATATCATTCGTTCTCCCAATAGATAGTGGAATGGCACATGAGAGGTTGTGAATTAATTCCTGGGCACGTGAGCTTCTATTTCTCAATATCAACTTTGTTTCACTTCTTTAATAATAAATCAAGTTTTCTTATGGGCTTGTTGTTGGACTTAAGATAGTATGGGCTGGCCCGGCCCATAAAATGGGTTACGGGCTGGCCCAATAAAATCCGAGGGCACCGCTGGACTTGTATACTCGCGCTCTTTCCGATCCCATGCTCGGTTTTGTCCGGTTTTGTCTTTATTATTGTCCTTTTCTTTAATATCCGTACCTGCACATACACAAACACAAAACAAGCATATATTTGCCATTTTTATTATGTTTTTGGTCTTTTGGGTTCGTTTTACAAGGTAAAAAGTATGTATAAAATAGCGAATACCAAATTCCCCCATACTAAAGTATTGTCGTGTCCTCACGCAATGTAATAAATACATGCTTAAAACTAAAAATTCCAATCTCCCCAAACTAATCCTTTAATAAGTAGTAAAGTCTTTCGTGGGGAGAGTTAAGAAATCACAAGTTATAAAACACCCCGTTTTCCCATTTTCAAAACTTTTTCTATTTTTTATGATTTTTTTATAATTTATAACTTATAACTTATTCATGTGTGACATAATGTATTGCTTTCATTATTAATTGATAACTTTTAGGATCACGGAACAAAAAGCACTTAAAGTGTCTAAAAAGATAAATTCATCGTCCCCGATTTTCACCTCTCCAAGCCAAGCTTAAAAACAAGATCATTGTAAATTACAAGTTATGATGCTAACACTACTTATAAGAGTTAATTGTGTACTTACTTTTCCTCCCTTATTTCCTAATTTTGTATCTTAAGATTTTATTTAAGTCATATACCCGAAAGCTCTTTAAGACTTTTATTTTGATACTTATTAATTCCAAAAATAAAGCGAAACGGTTAAAAACGCAATAATTAGTTCCTAGCCCTTTTCAAAAGAAAACAATGTCATCAAGATAAAGTCTTCATCGAGGCGACCAAAATTTGGCTTTTATTAGGTTACTTAAGCAAGTACCATTTACATCATATACCCTTAGGCTCTTTAAGACATAAATGGACCAATCTTATTTGCACCATATACCCTAAGGCTCTTTAAGGTACAAACAAGACAACTTCAATCATTCCATATACCCTTAGGCTCTTTAAGGAATGACTAAAGCAAAAATTAAGCAACAATATTCATTCCATATACCCTTAGGCTCTTTAAGGAATGAATAAGGCTATAATTTCACTTATTAGATTCTACTTACCCCATATACCCTAAGGCTCTTTAAGGGATAAGCAAAATATTTATTAATGTGATACTTATAGTATGCCAAATTAAGTATTCCTGATGTATACTCTCTCTTAATCACAAAGAAACTAAAGAAAACTGTAAGGTGCTCCTCAAATCTATTAACGCCTTACAACCCATTTCACTATTATTTTAATACACGCTTTACTGTTATAGACTAATTGGATGTTATCCTATGAACTATTAGAGTCCGTTATAAAACAATTGATGTTTATCCTGATGAACTATTTTAGTGTTGTCTTATAAACATAGTACATGTCGCGTTATAAGCTATTTTACCGCCAGTTTACAAACTGTTTAGCTAATAGCTTCTTGTTTATTTCAACACCTTATAAACCATTCACTATCATTTATAAACCATTCTAGCGTCACCCTATAAACAAATTCATAAACTAACTTATAAACATTTTATAAATATTTTACCATCAGTCTACAAACCATCTTACTGACAGCGTATTAACCATTTTACTACCATTCATAAAGGCATTTTGGTTACCATCATATAAACTGTTACGATCGTCAACCTCGATAGAACTATTTTGCTATCATTAAGTAAACGTTCCCACTAGCGCCTTCCAACCATTTTGCTATTATCATATAAATCATTCCGCTAGTATTTTTATAAAACCTTTTTCTTGTCCCTCATATAAACCATTTTTTTTGGGAGCTTATAACTACTTCATTAACGATAAACTAGTTTCACAAACCGTCCGTTTTTATAAACTGTTTCTAGTGCTATCTCATAACTACTTTCACAATCGTTTTTCAAACTAACTTGTCTTTATCTTTTAACCTAGTTTTGGTCAGTCGTTCATAATCGCTTCTGCCATTATTTTATAAACCATTTCGCTAACACCTTTTAAACTATTTTGATATCATTCTATAAACCATTTTGTCAATCTCTTATAATTATCCTACTATTACCTTATAGCTTATCTGGCTATCATCTAATGAACTAATTGTTTCGATCTTATAACCTATTTTGAAGTTATTTATAAACTATTTTGCTACCCTATTTAAAACTACTTGTAGACATCTTACAAGCCATTTCGTTGTCACCTCATGAACTATTTCATTATCATTTATAAACTATTCCGCTGTCAATTTACGAAATATGTCGTTTTCGTCTAATGAACTACTTCGTGTATTTTATAAACTATTACGTTGCCACTTTATAAACTATTGGGTTGTCAACTCGTAAACTATTTGTTACCACGTTATAAACCTCATATTGTTACATTATAAACCGTCACGTGACTTTCTCGTAAACTATTTTGCTATCACCTCATAAAACATTTTTTGCTATCTTATGAAACATCTTGTGTCATTATATAAGCTACCTTGTTTTCATTGTTACGAACTATTTTGCTACCATATAAACTATATCGTTTGTACAGTATAGGATTTTTTTTAAACATCGAACTAGTTTGACGAAATGAGCATTTCATCATTAGTCCCTAAAATTATACATAGATTGATCACCTATATATTATTCAGGAAGGACCATGCTATGCTGGAGTAGAACACTATAAAATTTTGTCAAGTTTCCCACCTACTTTTCCATTTCTATTTTCTTTCTTTCCCTACATTGTCAACGGGATTATATTGTACTTGTGTTTTATTGATATTTTGCGTGCGTATTCGTCATTTGTGTTGGTCACGTGTATCCGCATTCGTAAGCTTCATAACCAAGTAGCTTTTCTCAACCTTATCACATAGAGACACCACACCCTTAACCGAGAGACCAAATCCTACTCCTTGTAGTCACGATAATTATGGATTGTAAGAACTTAGAACGTAACGAACTTATCTTCCTAATTGGATTATAACCAAGAGAACTAGGAGATTTCCTTTAATATACTTACCTTTTAGTGAGTTAGAATCACGTAAATTATGAGATTCTCGTATCGACAAAACTTCTGATGGACCTAAAGTTAAAGCAAATAACGTAATTATTGCAAGCGCATGGAACCTAGCAGATAGAAGCCCCACCTTCGCTGAGTTTAGCTCTTTAATCGGCGTCGTCCCATCTACCATAGACACTAAGTACCCTGTTGAGTCAGCCGAAGGAAAGATTTAAAAGTTGATACCAACATTTGAGGTTGTGTACTGAATATTCTGAATCATCTATTCAATATAGACTTAATGCCCATCGAACTTGGTAGTTTCAATGTTATCATCGGCATAGGTTGGTTGACAAAGTACCATGCCATGAACAATGGTGATGACAGATCGTCTGTATCCCCTTAGGTGATGAAACCTTAACGATTCGAAGCAATATGAGTGATGAATATGCATTGATAGTTGCTAGTAAGCAGAGTTGTTTGATAGGATTGGTACGTTGGAGCGGGATAACTTGAGACTCGGAGGCATGTTATGTGTTGAGAGAAAAAGAGTTGACCGTCTTCGGCGTAGTAGGTCTTATGCTCAAAGGGATTTATAAGACCTAGTTCCTCACCCTAGGGAGGTCCGATATTGTTTATCAAAAAGAAGATGGGATCCATCCAGGATGTACACCGACAGCCGAGAATTATACAAGCTAAAACCGTGAAGGACCATCACCCGTTACCTAGTATAGATGATCTTTTAATCAACTACAAAGATTTAGTGTTTACTCAAATATCGATCCAAGGACTAGTACCAACCAACAGAGTTCGAAACAGGATATCTAAGACCACGCATTTAGGACCCGTACTTTCTTAGATGGAAAATAGTTATAGTTTAGGTTTTAACCTTGTTCTCTATAACCAAAGCTCTTGATACCAATCTGTAACACCCCTTTATTTCACATATAGCAGCAGAAGCTAATTTGGGGTATTACTTCATGAATCAATAGTCATAATCATAGAAACGAATCAAAAGAGACATTTTGGAAAATTTAGTTATCATTTAATAATATATCAGAGTTTTACAAAAGAGGTCCCAAAGTACATTGAAAACATAAAGTTTGAATGATAACAAGTTTGGACGTCCTCAAGTCTAATGCCACTCCGTGCCATAGGTTGCTCAATTACCTGAGATAAACATGCTAAAAAGGTCAGCATAAAGGTTGAGTAAAATTCACAGGTTTGAAATGTAATAGTTAAATAAAAGTCATCATAAGTGGTAATAATTGTACAATTACAATTATCATGGAAAACAGTATTATTGCTCTAAGCTCATGACACCAACACGTTAACATGGAAATCACCTCAGTGACATTATTGAGGAACAAATGTCCTCTTGGAAAGGTAACTTGCCAAAGTTACCCATTATTCTCAAATATAGTGCGTTTGATTACCTCATGTACAGGTAAACACAAACGGGATTCGTCAATCCCAATAGATCTATCCACAATATTCGCGTTCACTCGTAAGTGATTAATGGTTCATGATTAAATGATATTGGCAGTAGAGGTAAACTTAGGCAATAATATATCAGGATAGCATACAGTTGAAAAATACTTGTATTCATGGTTTATAGCATGTATCCCCCCACGGGGTTTAGAAAACATGTAAAGGTGGGACTATGAACTCACCTTGATAAGGTAGTTGATTGATTTGAAATTTAATTCAAATGGAAGTAAACAGCCTCGTCACGCAACCTGGGGTAATATGTCAAGTCTTAGTTTGATTGTTTCAAAACTTTATTTCATAAAGTTTAACGTAAATATTCATTTGGTTTATTAACTTGTGAAAATATCGTATCACTGTTCGGGCTATCATAATCCAGAGGTCATGTAGTAAACGTTTGAGGAGCTAGGACACTTTAAATCGTAAATCCAGTAACTCGTCAAAACGTCTACCAAAATGAAATCCCCTCACATGAAACTCCCAAGTAACGTGATACGTTATAGATTAAATGATAAGGTTTTATCTTTTTAAGCTTCTTCCAAAGCTAGAGGATGATAAATTATGTTTAACATAATTGTTCTATAGTGTTTCGATCGACGAATGATAACGATAAATGTGTCAGGATTTAATAAAATCGAGTCTTATAATATTTAAATATATTTTTATAATTAATATAAAAATATTACATTTTATACCCTTGAGAATATGAATAATACAATATATACCCTTGATATATATATTTACACTTTTAACCCTTTAATATATGATTTTAAAACATT